>JBBJZV010000117.1:600000-831668 GCA_039700735.1 Pichia pseudocactophila
AAAAGTATTATTTTGAGCTTAAATCAGGTGATATTGTGATTTATACAACAGATGGTATGGTAGATAATGTATTCCCTGAAGATATTGAGTTATTTTTAAATGATAATGCAAGAGACGGTGCAAACTTATCAGAAAAGTTAGGTGAAATAAACAGACTTTTAGTTCAAAAAACAACAGCATTGAGTTTAAACACAAATTTCAAAAGTGCATTTTCTCAAAAATTAACGGCATTATCTGGTCAAGATTATATTGGAGGTAAACCAGATGATATAACATCAGTTATGGTTTATGTAAAATAACATATCTATTATTTGTTGTATAGTATTGATATACGTATATAATACATAAATTAGTAATTGGTATTGCTAATAAGATCAGATTCAAAACAGCCTGCCGGAGTTTCAAACTTAATATTATAAATGCATCTTTCTGGTTCTGTCACTTGTAAAATCTTTTGTTCTGTACCACAAACAAAGTCAACGGTCGCTTCACGGACTGGCCCATTCCAACAGCGTTCACCTCTGTTGAATCTAAGTTGATAATTTTTTGTCAATTCTGAATATTTTATATATTCAAAAACTCCAATTTTAGTAGCTATGTTATCCTTATTTATTTGTTCAAAAGTTGAATGCAAACAAAGTTTGTATTTGTACTCACCGATATATGTTTCAATACAATCAGTAAGAGATCTTAATATATCATTCTCTCCGTAATCCCTCGTAAGTTCAGTTTGTGCACTTTGAAGCTCATTGGTCATTTTACCCAGCTCTTTATTGAGCAAACTTAATTCATCTGATAGTTGAGTTACCGACATAGCACTGAATGCCGTAGTGGTATTAGTATCATACCGAGATTTTACCCCAAAGAAAGATTCTACGAGTTGTGTGCATAATGTCTCCAAAAAGGTTATGATTTTTGTAATTATGGTGGGGTGTTCTTTTTCAATTTGATGATTTTTAATCAAAGATACAATTTCTTTCTTTGTAATTTCTATTTCTTTCTTAATATTATCAGTAGCGGTGTTGAAAGTATTCATGACTGTATTAATATTCCCTTCATTGGAAGCCACATCTTCATTGGAAGCTGCAAAATTAAGATATTCATTAGCTGCTGCCTTTACAGCAGGATCATTGAAGTTATGGTTATATTCATTTGTCATTCGTCTAAGGATTTGATCAAGAGACTCAAGTTGTTTAACATAAATGAAAAGTCCATCTAATTTAGACTGTAATAGTGAAGTAAAGTTATCAAGTTTGTTGTTTATAGCCTCAAATTTCTCATCTACAAGTTGTTGCTTTTGATCCAACTTTTTCTTTTCCTCTTCTAAAGTTTTTATTCTTAGATTTGTAACCTCAATATTTGACTTTAGTGATGCAATAGATGTTTGTAAGTTTTCTCTTATTTCGACAGATTTTTGCAGTATTGAATCTTTCATCTGCAAGCCTTTCATAATTCTTTCATTGTGTGTTTTCACGTCTTCTTCAAATTTAGCGTTCAACTCTTTACACCTATTCTCACAGATACCTGTCAGTTCGTCTGATCCATCACAGCAAACGTCGTAATCGCAAATTCCATCATCAATTTTATAGGTTGGAATAAAGTTGGACCTAAAACCAATATTTGCACAGTAAAAAACACCATTGCCGCATGCACTAGTTCCAGGCTCATCAGAACCATCAGGGCAATCGCAGTAATCATCATTCACATATTCGTAAGGTATTACAATTGATGGATCACTTAAACAGTGCCAATTTCCGTTATCATCAGGCTGATATTTAGGAATATCTTTAGGTGCCACACCACGTAATTTTTCAATGGCATTCGCAAAATTCAAACACAAAAATGTCAATAAAGCCAATCTATTCATAAAAAAATCTTTATTCCGTGTTCAGGTTGCATGCAATTCAACAAACTGTTCGATCACAGTTGAATGGTGTGGAAGTGAACAAATGACCGAGCCTCTTTTTGAATTGGAAGTCTTCAAGAAGAAAGACGATCGACTCCACCCAGTGCGTTTTTAGAGAAAGATCTACGAATTTTTGTGAGCGCTTTACTCAGACAGATTGAAAAGCTTCTGTTAACAAATTTACTCCGTGAACAATTAAGTACTACACGAGTTAATTAATAACTCATAAAAGTATTCATGACAGACTTTAGAGGTAAAACAATATACTAGCCGATAGTTCATACAAGTAACCGGATACCATACTTTGGAACTTTCGAATGGCAATTCATGAAGATCTAGATTATGAGAATTTTGTAATATTTTCTTACGGTAACAATAAGATAGGCCATTTGAAATCGGAAAAACATTCAAGACTGACAGAGATATATAGATTTATATCAGTAGTTTCCAACGTGCTTGCAAATATCAGTCCGTACTGAATTTATGCATTAGGTAAATTCTAATTACTGGTCATTTTGATGTGTAAATGTGTAACAAGTTGAAAACGGATTAACTTTTGATGGCTAGACTCGTGTGAGCCAATTACCAGAATCTATTGCATTTGATACGGACACGGAACATCAACCAACAGGACAGCTGATTTTGCTGTCATCAGATGTCTCAGACATCATAATAATTTGGACGAGTCTATTTTATAAGATTCACGCAGATGACCGAGAGATCTACATAAACGGCTGAATGTCATAGGATAGAGTCACGTGCCATCATTGCTCACACCATCAGAATTTAGAACATTGTCCAATTAAACTCAGTTCAGACCTCAATCTGGCAATCCTTCGGGCGCTTTCTGCTTGTATCTAATCTAGACCTGTCTTAGTACATATTAGATCATTGATATAGCAGATAAAACTTTACTCGGAGAGCCAGAATTCCCCTGAATATCTGATTCTGTCTCGAAAAGGTGCAATTCAACGAAGTCACTCTCGCACACAGCCTTTCGCTGATCCTTTCAGGTTAAAGATTTTCATTAAAGAAAGCAGGGTTTATTTTTGCCGGACTTAAAACTAAACTACCTTCCGTGAATAAAATTGATAGGTCCAGCGCCTAGCCCGCGCTCCTTGAGCTCTGTTGAAATAGTGATTGGCTCATCAGTATGCCGTGTCTTTTTTCAAAAGTGATAGCCGATCAGACCTATTTGATCTAGGTCATCAGCAGACTACATTTTATATGAATATTAGTAAGTCATTACTCAATGCATTGCTATGCAGAACTTCAATAAGATGGTCTTATTATGACGCTGTAGATGCTTTTGTAGTGTAAAGGTAATTTGAACTCCAGCTATTATACTGAATGCGCGTTTTCTTAAAAAAAATATTACCGGCGAATAAAAATTCACTGCAGCTTGGCTTGCTTTGAGAT
This sequence comes from Pichia pseudocactophila, assembly GCA_039700735.1. Taxonomy (NCBI): domain Eukaryota; kingdom Fungi; phylum Ascomycota; class Pichiomycetes; order Pichiales; family Pichiaceae; genus Pichia; species Pichia pseudocactophila. The sequence goes on from JBBJZV010000117.1 coordinate 603,326, forward strand.
TACAATGCCGAGAAGCTGTGGTGATTTCAAAAATTATAGAATTAACGAGAAACATAATATCTGATTTTCAGGTTTGAATTTTTGTATATTCAATCGTGTAGTACCTTTCACTAAACGAATTTTTTTGGTGCTAGTGTTATTTTGAACCTTCTTTAGAAATAATTAAAACGTAAACTAGGAAGCTATTTAATAGAAAAGTATGGAATATACAAACATTAGAATTGAAAAAAAATGAAAGCGTTGGTAGTTGTGGATCCAATTGTGGATATGATTCTTAATCAATGCAGATGGTTATGATCATTTGATTGATGATTCTGTTGAAATGAATTATTATAATTCTGGGTATTTTGCTGAAACTGATGCATTGGTAGTTGATGATTGTTATAAAAATGTGGTAAAGGTGTTTGCCCACTAAAGCTGGCATTGTCTGGCTGATTTTGTTGTCGAATTGAGAGGTAAGAATATTCCTTATCTTCTACATTGCTAGGGAAAGGTTCAGTATTGGATTGAGTATAAAAATTGCTGCCCAGATGATATGAGGTTGAACTTTTATTCACCGGATTTCCGTAGTTTGAGTTGCTATTTAGTATTCCAATATTAGAAGTTATTGTAGAATCATTGTATGCGTAGTATCCCAGTGGGTTAAGTTGTGGATTTTGAAACTGTGGCTTAAATGAAATATCTTCTGATATTTGTGTTTGTGGTAAACTATAAGCGTATGGATAAAATGAATTATATTGGTGTGTATTCAGGTATTGTTTAGATAAAACTTGTTGTGGTTGTTGTTGTTGTTGTTGAAATTGGACAGCTTGTGCTCTTTCACTTGGATATTTTATTTGTTGGGTTTGGTATGAACTATATGTTGATGGTGTGAATGATGAAGGTTCTGTGATTGATGAGCTATTAGACGATACTGGATTAAATGGGTAATTTATTTTATTCTGTTCCTCGTGATTTTCATTTGCATGTTTTGCAAAAGGCAATAATGGGAATTTAGTTTTGGACGATGTTTCATATGAATGTGAAGTAATTTGATTTAAAGAATTGTTTTCAAAAGGATTGTTCTTAATTTTAATGTTTTTTGCTAATGAATCTCTATTAGATGATTCCATTAAAGTTAAAGCTTCATGTTGCTGAATTGAAGTATTTTGTTGATCAGAGGCGTCTTTAAAAATATTTGTTTGATTACTATCAATTTCAATCTTTTTGGGATTTGTATTGGATTTAAATTTGGTTGTTTTTTCTTTGACTTTTTCAGGATCGGGGAACTTACAAGTTCTTTTCGATTTAGTACAGTTTTTACACACTGGTTTGCACTCGTCACATTTAATTCTTCTCTCTCGACATGTGAAACAGCCAGTTTTGCTTCTTTTAGAAAATGCCCTTCTTCGAACTTTGGGGGTTTTAATTCTTAGAAAAGCAGAGTTTATTGGTATATTATTAAAATTACCATTTATCAATGGATCAATATTATTGTGATTGCTACTTGAATCATTTATTTGTGAAATCTGTGTATAGATGTTAGCTGGTCCGCAATACTCCATTTGAGAAGCATTGGGTAAATAACTATAAGGCATTAGTACTTGACTAGAATGTGATGGATATCCACCAGTAGTGTAAGGTAATTGATGTTTCTTATTATTGTACAGTGGTGACATTGTTTGCATTATAGAAAAAAAGTTGATTTTAAGTGAGATATTTTTGACAAAAAGTTGGTAAATGACAAAGAAAACTCAAGTATGTATGATAGAAAAGTATATTCAGCCAGTGATATAACGATTTGATGCAAATGGTATAGAAAATGATAGAAGTGAAAAGAGACGACTGGAATGCAAGATGCAAGCAAAATTTTGTAACTTTGAAAAGATTGAAGACACGAGTACTGTTATGAGACACAGTAACAGGAAACGTCCGATATATATAAGGAGGAAAGAAAACAGGTGAGTATGGGTGAAAAAGAAAGAACAGAGATGAAGTTCAGTGGCTGTAAAGATAAATAGAATGAAAGTGTAGAAAGATAGTGATGAATATATTGTGTTACTTTTGGCAGGTGATTAAAACATAATAATTATTACGGTGACTAAAAAAACTCGGACATTCAAATTGTTCCCTTGCTAATGGAATAAAAAAGTAACTTAAAGACTATATCCATCATCATCACTATGGTGACAAAAAGGCGAAAATCGTCTATTGTTGACTCTCACGCAGCAAAATCATCGTATCAGCCAGTTTTGAACACTAGCGACATTAGGAACTGCCATTCGTTAGGCCCGTGAATTGTGTATTTCGTGCTAGGCAAAAGTCGCTTCTCGCTCGTAATTTGTCATGCTCCGCTCGCCGACAAAGTTTGCATATCATTTGCGCCGCACGGGGGCTCGGCCGTCCTGCAGTGGGTTGGACAGGGTGCCTGTTACCGTGGGCACGCCTGGACAAGTGAGAGAAAGCTATTTTCTTGGGATTCTCTTGCGAGTTCATGTGCTGTGCTCTGTAGCTTGTTTTGTACAGACATTAATACATATGGTCACCATCACAATGTCTTTTGGTGGCAGACGCTCTGCTACAACGTATTACTTGCTTTTCTATAGTGTTCTCTTTTTAGTGCAATCATCAAAGAAGTTGCTGTAATCGTTCAGTATAAAATAATCTTTTCTTTGTAATCCACTGTTAATGAAGAAGTAATACTTGCAAAAACATATCAATCTAATTTTCTGTTTAAAGGCTAATAAAGACTTTACTGGCTGCATCTAAGAGGTGAAAGCAAGATATGCTTTAAGAAAACACAAAAAAAAACATTTTCATTCTCAACTCTAGATAGACTCGCTATTTGCCATCTTTTCTTTCTATAAAAGTCACAAAATCCTATTTCATATTTGATGGCCAACTATTAACTTTAAAAGAATCTAAATAATTGACTGTTTTCATGATATTGGAGTACAGAATGATATTGTAAATGGTAATACAAAATTGATTTCAATTTTGTTCAAGATCAACAGTCAAATTTATTGCCGTATAGTTAAGGAAACAAATTTGCAACACATATTTACCCTTATTATCATTATTCGAATTGTTCATTTATTGATCAAAAAGTTGTTACATCTGTTCAATAATAAAGGGTTATAAAAATAACTTTAAGAAAGTGCAAACAACATAACTAATAAAAGAGAAATAAGAGTTGAGTTTGTTTTGAATCAAAGGTATTTTTTTGTTTTCCTGTTTGATCACTAAAGTAAGCAATTGATTCCTTGATTAATTAACCTTTTTAATTGCATAAACTCTTGCTGCTTGAATTATTGTGGAGGTTTTAATTTGTTTAAAAACAATAGACGGAATTTCTAAACAAGTCGCCTTTTTATTGTGTTGCAACCCTGTTAATTAATCAATTATACTTCCCTGCTATGTTAAAATTGTTCTTAAAAACCTTTGAATCATAAAAATATCAAAAAGTTGCATTTATACATCTGCAAGCAAATGTATAAATGTTTTCTGCAATTACATTTAAATTGCTTATAAAACTTCTCTGATAAGACTACCTAGAATTATAACAAGTCTATCCGATATCTAACTTCAAAAATAATGAAATTGCAATTCCGTCGGAAAATTGGCAAATTCAAAAATGAAAGATCGTCCCCTTCTTATTTTTTCGTCCAATCAAAGAGTGATAATGTTGGTTGATTGTCTGAAGTGAATTTTTGATCATCATATTATACCCAAAGTGAATTTTGATGAGTGAAACCTTCGTTACTACTGAACAAGGTACGATATTCAAGTTGTTGAAGCAGATCTTAGTTTTGAGAATTTAATCTTTGAAGCTAAAGGCATTCCATATAGTAATTGTTAACGAAATCCAATTTTTGAAAACTATTTAAGCTTAAATAAATTGTCAAACTGAAAATAGAATACATTTAAATGATTCGAAGGTCAGATACTGCATTAACCATATACCTTTTCTGGGAATAATTGAAATGATAATCCTTAAAATAGGCTCTACACTCGCGGACCAAAATGTGTTCCCCTGCAAATTGTCGAAATAATTGTACGCTATGGTTACAGCCGCGGAACTTGTTGCACACGATAGAATGAAAAATAGAACTAATATGTTCTGTGCTTGGCAGGATATAATCAGTTACCTTAATAATAACTCACATACTAATAAAACATCTTTTCCTTTTCACTAGGAATATATTTAGCAAATTTTAGAAGATATATAATTTAAACAAAGAATCATGATCAACGATCAAAAGAATTGAAGGTGAAAGAAGAAAAAAAGAAAGCAGAAAAAATGTTCGTAAAGCATTAATTTGAAGAAGGTGAATCAATAGCATTCTTGTTCCATTCTTCCAATTCTAATTGGTGTTCTCTTTCAACTGCAAATTTGACAGCTTCTAAAACATCATTGCATTGTTTCCTTGGTATGTATTTTGGAGTAGTGTTCGGTTGGTAAACACCAGTATTCACCAAAATTGAAAACCATGATTCATCGTGAGAATTGGCAAATCTAATGTCAGATTCTGGGGTATCACCAACAAAATAAACAGTTGATGGGGGTGGTAAATTTTCAGGTGTTGAGAAAGATCCATTTTTGCCTGCTGAATTTGAAGGTTTAGTAGTAATGGATAGCTTATTTAAACTTTGCATAGTAAGACCAGAACTATATTCATCATCTTCGTCGTCCTCATCTTTTTCTTCACTTTCACTATCTGAATTGAAAACAGGTTTATACTTGAAATCATCAGTAGTTGAAAAAATATCAGTTGATGAATCTGCATTGCTAGAAGAAGTAATTTCATCAATGTGGTCATCAAGCATTGATTTTCTCCACTTGTGTAAAACTTTTTCAGCAAAATTAAAAGTGGAACGTTGAGGTTTACCAAATCTAACAACTTTCATTTCCTTACCAGTATGTTCTCTAAACAATGCAGCAATTGAAACTTGTAATGCGCCCATACCGTATCTGACTAATCTATAATTTGTTGCCCAAACAAAATCTGAATGAGCAAAGTAAATAGGAGGACCATCTTCAAATGTATTTGATAATGTACCCATATAACCTTCCTTTGACATGAGTAATTCCAAAATAATCTGTTGATCTGCTGCCCAATTTCTTGAATCTGCGAAAACCATTATAGCATCAATCTTAGTTTTAGCAAAATCAACATGTTTATATTCACAATGTTTAATATCATCTTGTGAAAGTTCGTAATATGGTGTAACAGATGGATCCCAATGCATAATATCCAATGGGGTATAAACATTTGCAAAACCATAAGATTGTGCAACTTTCCGACATGTGTTCCCGACACCACCAACAACAAGTACATTCTTATAAACGCTTGCAAGTTCCTTCATTGGCGTATGACCTTGAACAATTTGATCACTTGTTATTTCAGTATTGAGTCTATTACTTAAATCTTCAGCACGAACACTTTCGTGTTTTCCACCACCATTTGTAACAAAAATATATGGAACTTTAATGTTATAAGGATTGTTACCTTCAAGGTAACTGATTGCTTCAACCCCGGGTTGAAGTGTGTTTGGACCCTTCACTAATACACCATCTATATCGAAGGCAAAAGCATACGAAGCGATCCTGGGATGGTCAATTACAGTCTTTTTAAATTTCGGAGGAACACTCAGGTGATTATGATTGAAACTCAAACTCATTCTAGGAATTCTGGAAGTAACAGTAGTAGATATGGAATTTTGCATTCCCAATGTTGAATCCATGTGTGAAATTGATGGGAATGCTGAAACAAACTGATCACTCAATGAAATGGATGAAACATTCTTCTTTTTCGGTTCTGGTTTGAGCAAATCTATGTTATCGTTATTGAGGAAAGAAGTAGATGCGATTGACATGATTGAAATTGAACCTTGTTTCTTTTTAAGAAATTAATCTACGATCCCACGAGAATAGACTACTAAACAATCTGGGGATACCATAGTATTTATAGGGAGACAGACAATCAGCGGGAAAAGCAGCACTGACGTCATAGAAAAGAATTAATTCCAGAACGGGCAGCTGGGCAGATAACGAAGACCTTCCCCCCATAACCCACACTGAGTACTTAGAGTCCTCCCGCGAGGGTCCCAGACTCCCCCTGGCTCCCCCTCTCTCCCCCTCTCTTGCTGGGGAACTCCGTGGGGGCCGCGCCCACGAACGGGACCGGCTGGCTGGGCCATGAAATGGCGGCTGTTGATTGGCTAGACTGGGTGTAACAGGTGGGTTTTTCCAACGTCATTTGCGGATGAATATTCATCGAATTACAGTAAGGAGAGACATACGTTAGAAAAATAGTTCAAGTGATTGAATGATGTAAGCTTTCAGTAGTATTATTACCTAAAAGACCGGTGTCGTCATTATTCAGTTTGGTCAGTTTTAGTGACAGGTTCCTCAAATGCTACATTTACAGAGTTTCTTTTCTCCTCCTCATAGTCACTACGTTTCTTCCAGTATGTTCTGCTAAACAACCATTTGTTGAGGGCATGGACTAGAAACGCATGAATCGATAAGCTTAGTATTATCATTGTACCAACACCTCCATATGGTCCTCTCGCTAGTGGTCCTTCGGGGCTAAAATCAAATCCACACATCCAAACATATACACCACTTGCAATAGCTTGAACTAGTAAAAGTAATGGTGATACAATACGTATTGCCATAAAACCAACAAACGTATTCCATCCCTTAATGTCAAGCTTTTTAAAATCATCGTCTTTATCATATTTGTATCCATTTTCTTCAAATTCTTCTGGTTGTACATATTCTTCGTAATGCAAATACTTGTGAGTTTTAACATCATCTGGTAATTTTGCTTTTTTAGGTACATTGTTTTTGATAGTTACAGTATTACCTTTCCTATCCTTCACAACAAAAAGAGAGTCATCCCCAACTACTCCAGTATCTTTGTCTTCAACTTTATCTTCACTTCCATAACTATAGTCTAATTTTGTTCTACCCATTAACTGTTGTATTAATTAAACTGTTATCATTGATATACGTGTGAGTTTATCGAAGTTTATCCAAGCAAAGAAAAACCTTTATCGCTAGCAAATAATTTTAATGCAAAAATCAGCTAGTAAATTCTGCGTATCACGTGACTGGGAAAAGATCAATTATTAAGTATACAACTAGAATAAACCAGTTATTCCTCTCTGTACATACTATTTAGTTCGATATCAACAAATTCATTTTCCTCGGGCTCATTCCTTTTAACAGCTGCAGCATTTTGTTCGAATCTGTAAATATTGTACCATACAATATCAGCAAATGTAATAACTAAACCAATAATATTCAAAGTACTCAATGTATCTCCAAAGACAACCCATGAAACGAAAATGGTTAATAATTCTTTGAATATTCCAGCAATCGATAGTGTAAGTAAAGATGCATATTGTAAGAGCACAAATTCAGAAATTGTCATAAAAAATGCAAGGAATCCAGGAATCAGTATTAATATAATTGTCATCAAAGAACCCTTTTCGATCCAGATTTCGGCATTTCTAAATTCATCAATGCCTTCCACCACTGCACCAACTATAAATAGGAAAACACTCATACCAGGTGATACATAAAGCATTGTAAGGATAGGATTTTTAGTATGTTTGTTTTTCTTAAGTATTATTTGAGTCAAAGCCCATCTTAAACCTGACATACATGCAGAGATTAAAACTAATGTTACACCAATGAAAATAAAATTTTTCTTATTTGGTTCTAAAACACGTTTTAATAATTGAGTTGTAGAAATTGGAGTATTTTCAGTTTGATCATGTTGTCCATAAATCATCATTCCCACACCTAATGTCATTATACAAACAATTGATAAAATTCTAAACGTAAACTTTTCAAGTTTGAGTAAAACCCCCCAAAGTAAGACAAAAATTAATGATGATGTCTTCACCATTGTATATAATGAAAGTGTAATAAATCTGAAAGCGGTATTACCTAATCCAATATCACCAGCTGAAGCAATTGAACAAGGTAATATATTAAATAAGTATTCTTTAATTGGCATTCTATAAGATACTTTTTCATCTATAATACCAGAATCATCATCAGTTAATTGATGATAACTACTATTAGATAGTCGAAATCTAGGGAATAATAAAAGTGTTAAAATTGCCAATCCTGTAAGTATTAATTGATGAAAGGAAGTGATTAAAATAGGGAATTTAAAATTTAAGCTAGCACTAGAAAACATCCATCTATTGTAAACTGAAATACCCATTGAAAAAATATACCAAAGAAGAATTGAAGATATTGTTATTTTTAAATGTGGATAGTTTTCACGTATTTTGCACCAGAAATTTGTATTATCATGAACATTATCATTATTATCATAATCATGATTTAATGGTATTTCATTTGATTCAAGTTTGACATTTGATACATCTGCACTATCAGTCATTTCTAAATCAATATTAGTAGAGTTTATTATATTCCCTGCCACTCCAGAAACTTTAATGGGGGAAGTTATTTGATCTACGACACGATTATTTTCACAACTGAGTCTATCCTTTTCTTTTATATCCCTTCCTGTATTTATTGGTGATAATAATATATTTTTATTATTAAATGAAGTATCGAATGAATAACTTTTAACATGGTTAGATAATTGTGAAAGCATTCCACCTTTCCCTGATTGACTTTTATTATCAGTATTTATAGATAAAGATTTACGTTTTGCTTTAGATGAGATGTTTAATTTTTCAGAATTATCCTTTGGTTCAACTATATTATCATTTTTATAATCATTTCGTGGGGAATTAACTTCAGAAATTGAACGAGATCGTATTTTAGAGAAAGAAGTATTTAATTGTAAAAGTTTCTTGTCCTCCATTGTATAATTGAGAGAATTTGTTGATAATAAATTCGATAATTAATGTCGTTGATAATTTAACCTTGTAACTAATAAAAATTGCTCATGCATGTGCATGCATGTGGGGTTTAATTAGGAACCAATCGGATAAAAAAATCTACATTAAGCACGCTAATTTTTCATCATAAATCATTAATTAAAGATGTGTATAGATATTACATAAAGTATTAAATTAGATCCAATCGATTGGATTTCTAGTAACTTTTAAAAGTTCAGCTTCTCTTGTACCTTCATTTGGTTCATGATTATATAACCAAGTTGCAGTTTTAGGCATTGACATTAAAATTGATTCAACTCTTGAACCAGGGGTTAATAAACCAAATTTAGTACCTCTATCATAAACCAAATTAAATTCGACATATCTACCTCTTCTAATTTGTTGCCATTCTTTCTCTTCATTAGTATAAGGCATATCTTTACGTTTTGCGACTAAAGGTAAATAAGCTGGTAACATTGCATTAAAGCAAGATTCAGCCATTTCTAAACATTTTTGAGGTGGTAATCTATTAAAATCATCAAAGAAGATACCACCAACACCTCTTGTTTCATTTCTATGATTAATAAAGAAATAATTATCACACCATTTTTTAAATTCTGGATAAAAATCGATATTAAAAGGATCAAGTGCTTCTTTATGTTTTAAATGGAAATGTTTTGCATCTTCAATATAAAGGTAACTTGGAGTTAAATCTGCACCACCACCGAACCACCAAGTTTGAACTGAACCATCATTATTTAAAATTTCGAAATATCTATAATTTAAATGCATTGTTGGAGCATGTGGATTCCAAGGATGTAAAACCATACTTAAACCACAAGCAAAGAATCCCACATTACCATCATCATTAGTTTTAATATCTTTATGATCAACTTTCATTCTTTCAATTGCACCTGGTGGTAAAATACCATGAACAACTGAAATATTAACACCAGCTTTTTCAAAAGTTGAACCATCAGCTAAAACCATTGAACGACCACCACCAGCATTTTCACCTCTGCTCCATTCATCAGGTTGAAATTTTTTTGAATCTAAAGTTTCTAAACCTTCACAAATTTCCTTTTGCTTTTGACGAATTAATTTTTCCATTTGTTCCCTTATTGGGAGTGATGGATCAAGTACTGATTTACTCATTGTTTAATGATTGAGGGGAAGAAAGTGGATGTAAAAAAGTTTCCAAATTACAATATAGGTCTGGTATAATTGGTAGTTTATAAATTAAATTAGTTAAAGAAATAGTACGACTGCAAATTTAAAGAGTTTGGGTCAAAATGAGGCGATAAATTTTGAAAAAAAGTGGAAAATCCATTTGGGGTCCATGCACATGTCACGTGAATTCGAGAAAGATCAGGTTATATTTTTAATAAAGGGAAAATTTATAAATGGGTATAAAAAGCTAAAAGAGGGTGAATATGATATAAAATATAATAATAATGATAAACTAATCCTTACCAGGTATTTTTGAAGATTTCTTTCTTGATTTTTTAGCCTTTAAATGAGTTTTATAATGTTGCATACAATTATCTTGTCTTGAGAATCTTGAATTACAACCTTCAAATGGACAAATATGATTTTTCACACCAGTGTGAATTCTATTATGTCTAGCTAAATGACCAGATGTTGTAAAACCTTTATTACATTTAATACATTTATATTTTCTATTTGAATTTGAATTATCAATATTGGTAATTGAAAGAGAAGTATTTGAATTAACTGAAGATGGAGAATTCGATAATAAACTTTCTGATTTATAATCTGAATTTGATTGTAAATTTGGATATGATGAAAGTGAAGGTAAAATAACTGAACTATTTGAATTAATTTTATTAAGTACCATATTTAAACTAGGTAAAGAATTTTGTGAGCTATGTGAACTATTTGAATTAGTAATATTTGAATATAATGATAAATCAGAAGCTGATCTTGCATAATTTGATACTGGTGTAATAAATGGTTGATAGTTGTAAATATGAGGTTGATTTTGTTGAGCTGTGTAAGAATATTGCTGTTTTTCTTGCTGTTGTTGTTGTTGTTGTTGATGATGCTGATGCTGTTGATGAAGCTGTTGTAATTGTAATTGATATAATGAAGTTGTTGGTAAATTCAATGGAGGGAGCTGCAAAGGCATAGCAGGTTGTGATTGATATAATATCTGACTGGATTGAGGAGATAGCAAGTAAGGAATAGAAGATGTTATAGTAGAAGAAGAAGGTGGATTTGTATTTGCAATTGTAGTTGTAGTTGTAGTTGAATTTGCATTAGTAGTGGTAGCAAGTGGGGGTAAACGCGCATTTTGAGGAGAAGAATTATCAGAAGTGACAGTTGAATTTACTGTTGCTGAAGGAGCAAAATGAGCCTGATTTGAAGGTTGATGATAATGATGTTGGTGTTGGTTGGGTGGTATTGCAACTTGTGCCATTTTAATCGAATTATAGAGTAAAAATTTAACGCGTAATTTTTAAGAGTGGTGATTGTTGCAAAGATGGAGAGGGGAGGAGGGAGGAGGGGAGGAGGGAGGAGGGGAGGAGGGGGTGTCGGAGGGAAGAAAGAGAGAAGAAGCAGAAACTGAGAGAAAATGATTAAGGTATAGGGGTGGTGATAGTATTGAAAGGTGGGAGAAGGGAGGAAGATGTTGATACTTATAAAGAAAATGGGAATCAAAGCATGAAGGGTTTGCGGGGCGGGCGGGATAGTTGGAACGGATAGTTCACCGACGTTGATCAGGGGAGGGGAGGGAAGGGAGGGAGAGTGAGGTATAGGTTATAGATTATAGGTGTTATAGTGTGGTTGGACGGAGAAAGTGGGTTGCGAATAGTTGGGAGTTGGGGGTGGAATTAAGGCCGGTGTTTACGAGTTAGCTGGTTAAGCTCCGAGCCAATAATAGCGTGTGCTTAAACTGTGCAGATTGCTAGAGTGGTGTTCGGTGATGTGAAACGGGCGTTAAATGTCGCACAGTTGACTGTTTCGGTCCCTGAGGGGGGAACTTGGAGGGGGGAAGGACCCTCTGACATCGCTGGGCGAGGGAAGGGGGCGGGAAATCCCGCTGGAACGTGTCCCGGGTGTGGGCGGGTGTGGGCGAGAGTGGGCGGAAGTGGGACTCCCGCACGATGGCCGCGAGAACCCTTTCCTGGGTTCCCTCAGTTCCCAGTGGGTTCCCAGTGGGTTCCCTCGGTTCCCTCAGTTCCCTGGGGCTGGAGCGGGTCCGCGAGAAATTGCTGCGGAAAGGGTGCAACCGCGTCGAACACGCGACCCGTGCGACCCGTGCGAGTGGCCGTGAGACACGCGAGGGGCCTTCCTAATCGGGGCGTATTTCCGCGTCGCTGCACGTTGCGCGGTTGTTGTCGGAGAGCACGGGCGGGACCGTTGTCCGTTGTCCGACTCCCCCTCACTGGCGGAAGAGGTGATTCCGCGCTACTACACAGTGCAACACAGTGCAGGCTGAGGCAGCAGGCAGGCTGAATCGCATGTTGCAGCGGACTTCACGGAGACACTCCATGAACGAGGGTGGTAGGTAATATACATTAGCTTACTTACGATCTTGTTCGTAACGTCCGCCTACCTCTTCAATTGCACTGGTAATACATGACTGCTGCGCGTGGTATCACGATAGCACCAGCACCACATCAGGTAATCGCTAAACCCGTGATCTGGCCCGCTGTCAGCTGGCCCACTGTGTCAGTGTGAGCGAAGTGAAACGAAGCGGACATTTACCGCGCTCAGGGTCGACCCCCGGGGGGGAGAGAGAGGGTGAGGGTGGGGGCAGTTCCGGGACAGTTCCGGCGACATCTTTCCGGCCAATAGGGTGGCCCCGGATTATCCTTATCGGGCCCGGGATAACAGACCCACGGCATTGTCGCGACACAGTAACAGCCAAGGGTCCAGGCCCTGAAAGCCCTGGCGTGAGGAATGAGCGACCTGAATTCGAGACTGACTGACTACATTCTTCACTTCCCGAGCTGTTTTCAAACTCGCGCGCGCGCGCGACTTGAATCTCAGTAAATATTGGTAATTTTTGCAGAAAATAATAAACTTGCATAAAATAGACTAAAATTTGCTCTCCGTCAAGAACTTAACTACTCTCATTTCTGCTTCAAGTCCTTTCAAGCTGCATCACGGCTGTATCAGCTCACGCGCACGTGACTACAGAGTGAATTCAATACTTAAAATTCACTAATCTCTTCTCCTATTTATCCTTTAACATACTACACACACACACAATTTTACAATACAGCTTGTACACTCACCTACTCACTCACTCACTTACTCACTCACTCACTTCCACCCCTCCCCGCGTAACGTACGACAATATCAGTATAAGCCTTCCTTTAAATATTTAACCACCTCAGCGCTCGACCGCGAACAATTCTGTAATTCACATATCCTGAATTTATCTTGCTCGAATTCGTTAATGACCCCGGAATTTTATATTGGCAACATGCACACACCTTGCTTGAGAAAAATTACTTGCCGATTCTGGTTTTTGATCCCCTTCCCTGTTATAACTAATTTTATTAAATTTATCAACTATTATAGTATCAACGATCAATCAATTTTTTATTATTATCGGTTTTTACTAAATTTTCATTAAATTTATTCAAATTATTATAATTTAAAATCACTCAATTTATTAAAATTACAAATTTATTAAATGCCTTCAAGTAAATACCCATTATCACCAGCTTTAAGAGCTCCAAATTCTCCTTCAATTAATCCTTCAAGGCAAAACTCAATTGTTGAAATGTTATCTTCTCCTCCACCTTTAGAAGATTTAATAACAAATTTAGATATAAATTTACAAACATCATCAAATTCAAATACTTTAAGAAATAATAACAACAATAACAATAACAACAATATAATAATAAATTCATCAAATTATTCTCCAAGTACTTCATCAATTTCTTCTTTATTATCAGGAAATATACCCAATGATTCAATTGAAAATCCTTTAACTGATACTGATAATGAAAATTCAGAATTACCTCATTCTGAAAGTTTATCAAATGTTTCAACAAATTTATCTGAATTTCCATCAGAAACAATCTCAAGAAATCCTTCAACTTGTTCAACAAATTCTCAATTTTTAAATGGTGCTTCATTAGAATGGAAAGATATAAAATTAAGTGAATTAGTTGAAAAAAATAAATTAATTTTAATTGATGCAAATACTTCTGTTGAAAAAGCTTTTGAAACTTTAGTTAATAATGGTTTAACAAGTGTACCTGTTGAAAATTTTAAAAATGATTTAAATTGTTTAACATTTGATTATACTGATTTAAATGCTTATTTATTATTAGTTTTAAATAAATTAAGTGTTGATGATTTAAAAAATGTTGATTATAATCCAAAGGATCAAATTCCAATTTTAATTAAAAATGCTCAAAGAGGTCAACAAGTACCTGTTAAATTTGTTATAAAATTAACAAATAAAAATCCTTTTATTAAATTATTAGAATCTGATAATTTATCAAATGTTGTTGAAATTTTAGGTACAGGTGTTCATAGAATTGCAATTATAAATAATAATAAATTAACTGGTATTTTATCTCAAAGAAGATTAATCAAATATTTATGGGATAATGCAAGAAGATTCCCCTCAATGGAACCAATTTTATCATCATCAATTAAATCTTTACATATTGGTTCTTCAAATCCTGTTACAATTTTTGGTGATCAATTATTAATTGAAGCTTTAATGACAATGCATAATTTAAAAATGTCTTCATTAGCTGTTGTTGATAGAAATTATCATTTATTAGGTAATATTAGTGTTACAGATGTTAGATTAGTTTCAACAAGTTCAAAATCAAATTTACTTTATAAATCATGTTTGCATTTTATTTCAGTTATTTTAAATTCAAGAGGTTTAGAAAATGGTAAAGATTCATTCCCAATTTTTCATGTTACAAATCAAACTTCTTTAGGTAGAGCAATAGCTAAAATGGTTGCAACAAAATCTCATAGATTATGGATTATAAAACCTGATTCAAATAATAAATCTAATTCAAATTCAACTCAAGATTTAAAACATCATCATATTCATCATCCTCATTCACCTCATTCTTCTCATTTCTTACATCCTGAAGAAGATAATCATAGAACTGGTAAATTAATTGGTGTATTATCATTAACTGATATATTATCATTATTTGCTAAAACTTTAGGTAAAGCTCATGTTGAACCAAACCTTGCAAGAAATCAACGTCGTAGATCAAGTTCAGGAGTAGCTAGTATAAATACAAATTCAAGCCTTGAAATGTTTAGAAAAAGTATATCTGAACAATCAGATAAATCACCAACTGATTCAAATATTAGATCAACATCAAATTCAAATTCAGTATCTTCTTCATCAATAAAAAATTAATTCTTCTTCTTTTTTTTATTTTTTTTTTTATAAAAGAAAAAAAAAATCTCTATTTTATAAACAAAATTTATTTTAATCTGGTCAATTTGTTTATATATAATAACCAAATTTAATAATATCGTAATTTTTAGTACATGTATATAAACGCTAATATTACACTCTCCTCTTCAAATTATTTTCAAAATCAGTACTTGAACTACGTTTTAATCCAAATGCAACATCTTTACGTGGACTTTTCATAGGACTTCTTGATGGTGTCCTCCTTGATGACATCCTTTTAAATGGACTCCTTTCAGGACTTTTGAAATTACATTCATTCCTATTGTTCCGAGATGGTGTTTTCAAAATATTATCATTCTCCTTATCATTAACAATTTCTAACTTTGGTGTGTTTAAAATTTCCTTCATTTGTATAATCAAACTTTCCCTTTTATTATCAAAATCTAAATTATCATTGTTAACGATATCATTAATTACCATTTCCAGTTCTCCAATATTCTTTTTAATAAATTCAATGTTTTTGTTGAGTAATTCATCCTTTTTATTGTTCATTAATTCAATAGAATCAAGATCTTTTAATAATGGTTGAAAATCAGAATTTAATGATTCAATCCTTTCATGAAATTCAGATATTCCACTAAATTCTAATTCATTCAAACATTGTTGAATGAGTTTGGTAAAATTATGTTGCTGGTTCAATACCAATTTGTCTAATTTATCCTTATTATTCAAGGTCAATTCTGCAAACTTCTCAGACTTCTCACTCCATTTAAATTTAGTGTAATTCAACTTTTGTTGATAATGCTGCAAAAATTTCGCATATGTTTCATTGATATTATCACTCACTAATTTACTTATGTGAGTATTCATCTCTTTTTTAAATGCATCAATCTTACCAGAAAACTGATTCTCCATTTCACTTATAAGTCCAGAATCTCGTTCTCTTAAAAAATTACTTATAAATTTTTCAAATACTTGATTGTTTTCTTTATTCTCTTCAATATGATTTGAAATCTCATTAACATGATTCAAAATATCACTTGTTGATAACGTTACACTTTCTTCAAATTGTTTCAGGACATTTCTCGTATTTTGTAACTTCTCACTAAGATGGTTATCAATCTCATATAACTTCTCAATGTCTCCACTAACATCATTCAATGTATCCTTGAAATGCAAAATGCTACTGTCAACAATATGTTCCTCAGATATCTTATCATTTATCTCAGATAGACACCTCAGAATTTTATCTGTTAATATTGATTTTGTCTTTATTTGCATTTCAAATGCTGTATTTATACTCTTGCTAAATTCTGAATAAAGCCAATTACATTTCTTCTTTATCGATATTTCAATTTCCTTTTGTTCATTTATTTTGTTTTCAAAATCCACAATTTTAGATTCCAATGATCGTATATTATGTTTTAGTATCTCATTTTCCTTCTTTTCATAATCATTTTTTTTCATCTGATGTTCGAGTTGATTCATCAACGACGACCTAAACCCTCTTAGCTCTTCTACTTCATCTTTTAATGTCTTTTGCGTCAAGTAGAGTTCTTTGTAATTTGAGTCATCCATAACAATGCAGTTCTCTCTACGACGTGTAGCCATCAAATCCAGTTTTAACTTCCTATTGTCCTCAATTAACTCAGTAACAAGCAATTCTTCATTGATTTTGTCCCCCATTTGAGCAACATTTTGTATGTTTTTAGCCTTAGAAGCGTATTCCAAAGTTGACATACTGGCGTGAACATCAAGTAAAGTAGGTGCAATATTAGCAACAAGTACAGTCTTCGTTCGTCCTCCTAATGAATCTTGCAATAACCTCGTAAGTTTCGATTCTCTATATGGTATAAAATTAGCACCATCAACAAGGCTATTAATTACTCTTCCTAATGTTAGCAAACTCTGATTTATAGAACCAGCTTCTTTCGCTCGTTGGTTGACACTCCCTGACCTATTGATATTTTCAGATCCAGCTAAATCAACCAAGTTCATTTTTGCATGTTGATATTCTGACCCATTAGGTCGCCTCTTAATTAAGTGAATTGTAAAAATTGTATGCGATCTACTGGAAGTACTATTCATCTTAGTAGCTGCAACTTTTTTCCGATCAAGACCAATTTGTAACAATCGCATGGCTTCTTCAAAATCCTTTATGTAAAACTCTTCTAATGCTTTTATCTTCATTGATTTGTTTGGACCTTCATAAATCTTTAATAATTTGTCATTCCTTCCATCGCTTAATAGATCTTTCAAATTCTCATTGTAAATCTCAACAAATGAACATTTGAGAAAAACGTTGGTCAGATCCGATTCAAACATCTTTTTTAAGCATCGTGGTATTACTCCACTTTCAGGTGTAAGAGAGTTTCCATCAACTTTACCGCACATTGTATATGTTTTACCTGCACCAGTTTGTCCATATGCAAATATCGTACAATTAAACCCTTTGATAAAATCTTCACATACTTTTTCTGCTACATTTTGAAAAAAAGTCATCTGGTCAGTAGCTGGTCCATACACCTGATCAAGTTTATATGTTCTTGTTGTAGAATTGTCTATATTAGCTATCTCGTCAAGTTTGTTAACCTTTGAGGTATTGATACACGATTCATTGAAGTTTTCAGGTAAAAATATTTTTACCTCATCTGATTTATCTCCCTCTATGTTGATAACAGTAGGTGAAACATTCTCATTTCCAATATATCCTCTTCCACGGCACCTCACTATTACATCAATTGATTCTGTAAACATACTCAAATCATTTGGTTTAGAACTGATTGATGAGTTAGAGACTGTAGTTGTGACTGAATTCGAGCTGACAGGTCTCTCTTCTAAACATTTATTCTGTGTTTTCCTATACATGAGATGGTATGTTCCCCCAAGATCTTGTTTACTAGCAGGTATAATATACAAAGAAAACATGAAACCGAAATGTCAACAACACGGTACATAATGGAAAAAAAAACAACGGGGTTTCATATAAAACATTCACGTGATCAAAATTTTGATTTATTGTGAGGAATTCATATATACACCATGGGAATCCGCGAATTCCAAAAATTGGGTGAATTTTTTTTGTCTCCTTAGCGTATACAAAATTTGTATGGGAAAAAGCACCCTGAGGTGAATTTACTATGTAACAGAAATTTGCTTAACTATGTGAAAAATGGTCAAATCGCTTAATTTTACATATTATATAATTCTAAACCCCCTAAAAAGATAATGGTTGGCAGAATTTCGATCTGATTAGTATTGGTGGAGATATACAGCTTCAAAGTTGACTTTTATAGTGTAGTTTGAAAATTATCAACTGTCATTTAGAAAATGCTTAGGTAAGCATGGATGAAAAATCATTTTTTGTTAGTAAAAAGCACTCTGATGAATTCGCGGATTCCCATGGTGTATATACAATTCAGTGCATAGCAAACTCCTCACCTCTCAATGATTTCAACATCACCTATTTCCTCGAGGATAGAATAAACTTCAGATCGTGGCAACTTAACCGAGGTACATATAGAGTCCATATGTGGTGTATGTTTCAAAATTTTAGTGATTTTTTCCTTTTGAAGTCTCTGAACTTCCTTCAATCTTAATTCATTTGCATCTTGAAACTGATCCTGTTGTTCATTTTCTGATTCACTGTCTGATGTATCACTTTCAGAGCTACTGCTTTCACCGGAGTCAATATCATCAAACTGCCGCATTAAGCTAGACCCTTTGTCATATAAAAGTTTGCGATTATTCTTCTTCGTATTTTTTAACATTGTCTCATTCAACAAAGGTAATGATGAAACATTGAGTTTGTTAACGTCAATTATTTTGATACTCTCTGGATCAAACGTATCAGGTTCTGATGCTGACAATAATTTTCCCGTTCCCTCATTAACCTTGTTCTTATCAGCTTTTCCTATTACAGGATATTCGTGTATTCTGGCAATCAATCCATTGCTGACACCAAAGGTAATAAACTTCCTCACATCAATATATTCCAAAAGATTTTGATTCTCAGTGTACCATTGTTCAACAGATTTGTTTGAGTTTAATGAGTTGTAAAGTTGGAACAACGTCGCTTTTGAAGGTAAGGGCACCTTCTTCACTTGCGGCCTATTGGGTTGATTATCATATTGTGTAGACCCAAATCCAGATAACCCTGATTTTCTTTGTATTGGACTAGAATATGATGCTGATAATGGAAAATCGTTCATTCTAGACGTTACACTGTTTGAATGAGAATCATTTCTTGTCAGTCGTGACTCCCCTTTAGTTTTCTGGAAGGAACCACGAGGAGATAGTACGTAATCTTGACAGTTAATGGCCATTAGTGGATCTCTTAAAAAGTTCCCAATTGTGGACGTCACCATGTAATGGTTAGAGAATTGGAAAATATCAACGATAGTGACACATTTATAATGAATAAAATGTCGAATACATTCCTTTGTGAGCTCTAAGTTAACATTGGATAAAGCACTTATTTTGGCAACAGAGTTCACGCCATCAATGAATGGACAAACTTTTAACATCGTAGGATCCCAAAGCGAATCAACCAATGATCCAAGCTTTAGTAAAGCAATGGGAACATCATATGAGTGAACATGTGGAGGTGGTGGTGAGATCGGAAACAACTTTAAATCAACAGCATTAGATGCATCAATAGAAATCTTACATTCGGAATAGTTATTTAAATCTTGAAAAATTTGTTGCATAAGAGATTCAATTGAAGAAATAATATTTTGTGTTTCGGTATTTAATCCAGGAGCATCTTTTTTGACAGCCAGCTGTATATTTGTATTATCCCAATCATTAATCACTTTATAATACTTATTATTATTCATATTGAATTTAGTAGAAATTGAAGGTATGGAATCTATTACTTCTTGAAAATAAACGTGTGAGTCTTTCAACGATTTGGAGAAAAGTTGGCCTTGTTCTTCTAATGCTCTAAACATTCGTCCTATTCTTTTAATATTTCCTTCATATGGAGTTGTGTCACTTTCATATGGGAAGACAAAACAAAAATTGAAACCAAATGAGTTACGAGCATATTGAGGGCCATATATATTGACAGGAAATCCAAGAACCCTAAAGTTGTCAACTTTTAATGTTATGAGTTTGTTGCACAAGCTAGGTTTAGGTATCACATAATTTTTTATTGTGTCAAAATCAAATAAAGGCTGTTCAAATGATGATGAGTCTGGCATATTATTATTCAATCGGTTATCATCGTGAGATGGTGCTATAATTGACCCACTTGGAACTTGATGAACAACTTTTGTTCCTTCGGTGGGGTGGAAAACAGAGTAAAATACCGCAGTTATAGGAACAAAGCCATCAGAGCTTGCCATTACCTATACACTTATTCCTTTAATATTTTGAAAGAAAGGCTGTTTCTATAGTTTACGTTGAGCAAGTTCACACGATTTACATGCAAATGCACATATTCCTTAATCGATCACGTGGATCTAGAAATTTCAACAAGCTAACCCAATTTATCCTAACAGATACTGCAACGAGTTCCAAGAGAACTATATAAGAGAACTATATAAGAGAACACATGTAACGGCTAACTTTTTGAAGCCTATCTACAGTGATTACCACTATTTTCATATGTACTTTCAGAACACAGGTAAAATAATTCATCCATTTCGTCCCAACCTGGCCTCCGTGAATTTCTGGTTTAAAGAAAAGTATCTATAAGAGTATAAGCTTAGGTAGGAAACTAACTATGTTATTTCCAGGACCGACTGGTCGGTCAGTCTCCAAGGTGTGCTGATCTACGAACAAGTACCTAATCCTCTTACAATGTTACAAAGTATTGAAATAGCTACCAATGAAACATATTCAACATGTATAGTATTCATAGCATTCTGGCCGAAACTCCTACCCAGTTCATCTCAGGGAGATGAAGTTGTTCTCTGATGAAGTTATACACTTCTTGCACTAACACTCTAGCAAATTCTTCTGCAAATGAGTCAGTCAATCCTTTTTCTGGAAACTTGTCTTTTAAAACAGCACGACAGCTGCGGTACATGTATGATAATGAGATTGTAGGGAATACAACGGCAACATCCATACCCATAGTTAGCAAACTAGCAAATGTTTCAACTTCAAAGTGTATGCATTCTCTAATCAAAGTAGCGTAGACATTTCTATCCACTTCTTTAGTATCTGGATGAAACCAAGGATATTGTTGGTAAAACTTGAAAGTATCGACTGAAACTTGTGGATCGTCATTGAATCTTGTGGTAATACCACTTTCTTCAGCTCTCTTGGCAATCTCTAAAGCCTTTTTATTTCCTTCTTCACTGATAACGGGTTGCATTTATAACAAAATTGATGAAAGACCAAAACAATGAAACTTTAAGGAATAGTCATTATGTTAAAGTTTGTTTGCATAAAATTATGGAGGTAAAAGCCATTCTTTATCAACTTTTTTTTTCAACTTCGATCAAATCTTTAAACCCCTCGGATCGGAGAATAAATTGTTTATTACAGGATCTATTAATTATTTCTTAAAGTCAAGGTATCGAAAACATGGCACCAGTGTATGTTAGGAATAATGTTTTTATTTTACTGAAGAGATACTAACATGTTTGAGAAGACGAACTTATATTACAATTGGGGGGAATAATTCCTTGATGGTACGAACTTTCTTAAATAAAAGTCAGATAGAATTGAATAGGGTAAAGAGACCAGTGACAATGAAAACTTCAAATAAGATGCAAGATATACAATTGATGAAGTATAAAAGAATTGTAATATCTAATCGCCATTTAAAGGAGTTATATAATGAAAACCAGATTAAAAGAAAAATTGTTATGTTACTATTTGAAATGACTAAGGAAGAGATTTTCAGTATAGCTACGAATGTTAAGATGGCTGAGCATCCAGATGGAAAGAAGGAAAAGGAAAAAGGATTCAAAGATACGGATAAAATGTATTTAAGTGTTAGTAATGATTCATGGAATTGTATGATTTATATCAGTTGGAATGAGATTGAAACTTTGAGGAACTGGATAGAAGGATATGATATACGAAGTGGGAGGATTAATTGGAAGAAATGTGAAAAAATGATGATTAAAGAGCTTGAATTTGAGTCACCTAAAATGAATGATAATGAAAGTGAGGAATTTCAAAATGAAAGTGATGATGAAATTGGAAATAAATCAGTAAATTTTAAGTTTCGTAAAACCAAGATAGCTCCAATTCCTATCAACGTTCATGTTTTTTCCAAAGTTTAATTTTTTTTATACTTTTCACTTTTAAGATGAACGATATTAAGCTTATATGTTATACATAAAAAGAAAAGTTATTGTTACAAATATAAGAGTGTAAAACAGTAAAAGAGGAATATGAGTAAACGATGAAAAGAGCTATTTGAATAGTGGGAAAGGAGCTAGGTTGAATGAACTTAAGCCGCAACAGGTTGTTGTTGGTGTTCTTCTGTCCATTGTTCATCTTCAACGTTTAAATGATCAACATCATCAGCTAATTCATCTTCGTAATCAGTAACTTTGAATGAAAGGGTTGGTTTAACAGCAGCAGTTTCAAAAGTCCAAGTAGAAAGAGCATTTTCACAATCAATAATGATTTGTTTAGAAGCTTCATAACCATCATATGAAGGTCTAGTTTCACCAGGTGTAACTGGAGAGTCATCTAATAATTCAAGTAATGCCTTACCGTAACCTGCAATAAGAGCAACTTTTTCAGCGTATTCTCTAATAGAATCGAATTGGTAAGAGAATGCAGCTTTTAATTTTTCTCTTGTAATATTAGATAATTGAGCTTCTGCAACTAATGATTCAGCTTCAGCTCTAACTAATTCTTGTTCCAAAATTGAAATTTTTGGAGATTGAGGATCTTTATACTTTAAATAAGCAATTTGATCAGTAATTTTTGCCTTACGGTCTCTTGAAGGTTGAACAGAACCTTCGATATCTCTAATTGATTTCACGGTAATTCTGTATTGATCATATCTATCAATGAATTGATCTTCTAATTCACCAATTTCATAGATGAGAACACCTAATTTGTCAGTAATATCAGAAACATCATCTTCATTATCTGCACCCCAAAGAGATAATTGCTTTGCAGCATCTCTTCTTTCACTAGAGCAAGCTTCAATTGCTCTCATAACATTCTTTTCCATCTTAACGAATTGAGCAAGTTTTCTTGAAAGTTCAGGTCCAAAGGAACCAGCAGTAGTTCTTCTGAAAGAATTAGCTAAACCACCTGGACCGAAAAATCTTGGAGTTTTAGTAGAGGAAACTGGAACAGCAATTGGATTTGATAATTCAGCTGCTGTTGGAGCCCTTTGATTTCTCAGAGAGTATGTTCTGTGCATTGTTTGTTAATATATTATTGACGTAGTTAAACGGTACAAAAGTTAAACCAAGGAGTAAATGATAATGAAGTTCCAATTACGCTACTTTATGCATTGAAATTTACCTCGAATGCAGACACGACCCTCTTTATAGGTGATACGGAACGCCCTTCCCAGGCTCCCCTTTCCCCCCTAACGGAATGCTTCGTTTTCTCTGCTTTCGCTGATTTGCATTGTTTTCGCTCCAAAGATAGTTGTTTTGTTTGCGTTGCGTGGTTACGTTACCCACCCTGACTAGCACGCCCGGTCACTCCTATGCACACAAAGGTTGTGAGACATTGCAGCTACACATTGCATATAGTAGAGTATACCCGTGAGTCGTCTCTTCCCCCCGTCCCCCGTGTCCCGTGTTCCGTCCCGCTCGTACAAAGGCGTCTGTATCGCACGCAATTCACGGGACAACCACGAGCCTCTGCCAAGTGTCCCAATGCGGCAACGTTGTTTGCCCAAAACGGAAGCCAGACTTCCCGATTCGGACTCTCGCGATTCTCGCGCTTCTCGCGAAACTGAAATTTGGACGCGCCTACCTTTTCCCCCAGCCACGTTTCTGGGCTGCGCCACGCGCGTAGAATTCGCGTCACCAGACGACACTGTCTCAGATCAGTGTGGTTCTCAGGTGGTTATCGTGAACCTAAGAAGGGTTAAGATTACAGAAGTTAATTATAATTATGCTAGTGCAGGGTTGTTGCCGGACTGATAACAGAATCAACGGCCTACTCGCTTAACCTGATCGATATTTAAACGTTGATAATCCAGTCAAGCGGCTGGATGTTCTTCCAGTCTTAGTCTTGGTATTGTCAGTGTTGTTACTTATCCTTCTATTTACATTGACATTAACTTTGACATCCTGTAATGGTACCCTCTGCTGAAGTGGTGATGGCCGGTGAACTTTACCATGATTATTTCGTGTTGTATTCATCAATGGATTTACAACTTGATTGATTGCATCATTGCTGTTTCTTTGTAAATTAAGCATCCATTTGTCAGGTGAAAATGATATGGATTCTTTGTTTTCCTTATCAACAGAACCTTGGTTTGATTCTGGATTGAATGAATATATTTCGGCAAGTAAATTTGATTTATCGATTAAATTGGTACCTTCACAAGTATCCATCTTGTACTGTGTATTGTCCTTCAAACTACTATCCTCATCTAAGAAACAATCTGTATTCATATCTCCAGGTTCTGTAGAAACTGAAATTGAGCTATCAGCCCTCATTAATGTAAATGGTGTAGTCCTGCTAATTGTTCGATCTGCATATGTTATCGTACTTTCTGAAATCTCTGAACTGTTAATATTATCTTCAAAATCAGATTCACTTGTACATTCAATTTTACTGTGATTAAAAGTTTCAAATGTTGATGTTTTAATTGGTTTCTCAATTTCATCTTCATCACTCAAAATAATGTCAGAATCTTGTCCAATCATAGTATTAACTTCAGTTTCTCTATTTATAGTTTCACTCAGTTTCTCATTTACCTCATTTATATCATCTTCAGTGATATCTTCAACATCTGATGAAGAAGCTGTAAATTCAGTAGGTTTGATATCAACTTCTAATTTTAACATTGGTAATGGTACTTCATTACATTTCTTTTGACAAAAAAATTTACTAATTGTTGGCTGTCCATCTATTTCGGTATCTAATAACCTTTGCCTCTTGCTTACAGGTGATAATGGATCTTTTCTTTCCTTTTTCTTCTGTATGAATTGAGCAAACTGATTTATTGCCATTGTGGATTTCCTTTTCTTCGGTAATACTTCTGATGAAAAAGTTTGTTTAATTGGTATCTCGGTATGATTTCTCGTTCGTAGTTGTAAATTGTTATTTTTAAATGAAGTTGGTGATGGCATTGATGCAGATCGCACAGCCAAATTAGGATTAATCTTATGTTCCCATGAAACTAATACTTTTTTAGTAAACGGATCTAATTCACCTGTTGCTATTTTTTTATGGATTTCAGTTTCCAAAATAAATCCAGTACACGATTGAATAAATTCTTTGGAATAAATGCTGGTAACTTCTTCTGTTAATGGATTTAAATGTTGAGGTTGTTGATTTATAGGATTAAAAACAATCTGATGTCTAAATGCAATCTTTGCTCGTTTAAATTCATTTTCAAATTCTGCAGGAACATTTTTACCCTCAACTCGAATACTCATCAAAACTCTATCAATAGTCTTATAAGTTTTTACTAGTTGTATAGCTTTTTGAATACCAATACCTGGTATACCTTTAGTATAATCACATCCACTGATAGTAGCCATCAATAATAATTGATCATCATTAAAACTATTGATATATGAGCCTTTACAATTTTTCAAGTTGTCACGTCTAATTTCAATACAACTACCTGTTTCTTTTAGTTTGGTAATCAAAACTTGACTCCCAAAGACCAATAAATCAGAATCTTCACTAATAATACCGTCAACTAAACCTAACTTTTCCAAATATACCATTTGAGAATCTGCTTCATATGGTGCAACAACATATTTTATACGTTGAAGTTTTAATTCATTTATTAATGATTTCGCCATTTCTGGAGAAATATCACATGCCTTTTGATAATAATTAAATGCAAGCTTTGCATTTCCATTTTTCTTAGCTTCAACTGCAAGTTGTTTATATTCATCTCTGCGCTTTCCTCTCTCCTTTTCAGTATCTGCTTTACTTGGTAAATAATCACCATCAAAAACAAAATATGGCGTAATTTGAAAGTGTTTTAGCATGTCTATTTTCTTTTTAAAATAAGTTATATATGCTCTTGTTGGTCTCTCTAAAACAAGATCTTCAGCACAACAAAAAGATGCCTTGTGCAACCACGCATATGTGTCAATTGCAAGACATTTTCCTCTATATCTTTCCAAGGTTGTATCATTCTGAATGGTTTTTAAAACCGGCAATAATCCTGACACGCCCATGTTATCCTATGTGGTGTGTTAGATGAGAAAAGGAACCAACCATATCTGCAGCTTAGTCAGATCCAGAATGTAAACAACATTCTCAACTGTTGGAGTGCGTGCATAAAAAATCTTGGCGCACCCCCTTCAAATTTCGCGTCATGCTGTGCATGCAAGTCGCGTTTGTAAGCAATTTTGGTGGCACGTGACTTGTCTCTCACTTCAACTGAAAAATTACAGTCTGATTAAATTTAATGTCTCTGGCGCTAACTGGATCTTTAAACAAAATAGACACGTCATAGTGTAACTTGGATAAAAGCCAAGCTAATAATAACAATGAGTGGAGTTGAAGAGTTTGTGCGGTCTCAGCAAGATCTGCTTGCAAGAGGTGTTGAAAATTTGGCTTTGGATGATGATTTAAATTACCAACATCTTGATCCAGGGCACCTTCAGCACATACAAAATCAGCAGTTTCAACAAAACAATGTTAATTCCATTGATAAAGAGATCCAACCAATAGAAACACAATATGCTCGGCCAATACCAGCAAGAAAGTCAGATAAAGGTCACAGAGGAAGGGGGCATCATGCATTTCATGATTTACAAAGTCCAGTTCCCAATCAATATGTGGATCAAAATATTGACCCTAATGCAGCTGCATCTACTATAGGTTTGGCACCACCTCAATTCAGCTCTAACTTCGCAACTCCTGTCCAAAATACACAGTTCACACCACAGCAGGGGGCACAATTTACACCGCAAAATGTACAGACTCCAAATCGAATTCAACCTCGTTTTGACAACAACATCCAAAGGAACAATAGTCATAATATTAACCAAGATGTTGTTTCAGAGGACCTGTCGGTCCCTAATTTAAGAAATCAAATGAATGAATACTACAAAAATTTAAATTTTTTAAGCTTCGAACACGTATCTCCACCACCAGCAGGAACACAATATCGTGCAATTGACCAGGCTAACTCAATTCCACAATATTTTAGAACAACAATGTATAGTGTTCCTGATAGTGAAGAACTCAGGGCAAAGACAAAGATCCCTCTAGCAGTGATTTTAAGACCTTTCGCTGAATATGTTCCCGAATCTGAAATACCTATGGAAGTACCTCAAATTAAAATGGAAGAAAATCAAACTGTTCCTAGATGTAGAAGATGTCGTGCATACTTGAATCCAGGTATGCAACATGATATTAGAAATATGACATGTAATATATGTGGATTTGTCTCTCCTATTCCACTGGATTATGCTTCAACCGTGGATTTTCAAGGTGTTAGGGATGATTATCATACTAGACCTGAATTACATACAGGTGTTGTAGATTACATTGTTCCAAAAGACTATAACTTGGATCCAGAAGTAGATAATAATGTACTTCATAGAGTCTTTTTGATTGATTTAACTTATAATGCATATAAATCAAAACTTGTGGAGACTGTATGTTCAGCTATAAGATTAGCATTATATGGCAATCAAGGCGAAAGAAAACTTCCAGTAGGAACTAAAGTTTCTATAATTGGTTACAGTTCTTGTATCCACTTTTATGATTTATCGCCTGACTTGGAGCAAACGTCTGTTTCTATTGTTACAGATATTGAAGATCCTTTCATTCCCTTTGGTGGAGGTATTTTTGCAGATCCTATCGAATCATACAATATTATTGAACAAACTTTAACTATGATTGAGCAAAATGGCAGATCAACTCCTGCAGAACCTGCCTATGGTGCAGCATTAAAAGCAGCTGGTTTAGTGCTTGAAGAAGTATCTGGTGGTCAAATCATAAGTATATTATCTACATTACCTTCATTTGGTCCTGGTGCATGTGTACAAAGGGTTAAAAATGGTAAGTCTGAAATAGATTTTGTGAAGGAAATATGCACCGCTGAAAATAAATATTATCAAGAATTGACTGCAAAATTTGTGAAGAATAACATTGGTGTTGATTTACTTGTTGCATCAACATCTAATGTTGATTTAATAAATATTGGTACTCTTTCTATAAATACAGGTGGTTATGTGAAAGAATGGTTGCCTTTTAATGTTGAAAGAGATGATGTTTCATTAACTTTTGAACTGAAAAAATGTTTTGATAGAATTGCAGGATACCAATGTCAATTGAAAATTCGTTGTTCTCGTGGATTACAGGTTAGTCATTACTATGGACCATTTGCAACGACTGATGGTTCTGGGGCACCTTCTATGTCAATTGTTAGTGGTGATACATCAATTATTGCAGATTTCCAGTATGATTCCAAACTCGATACTAAAAAGGATGCACATTTTCAGGCTGCTTTATTATATACATCTAAAGAAGGTATTCGTAAAGTCAGGGTAATCAATAGTATTTTATCAATTACACAGAGGGTCAACGATGTTTTCGATTTTGCAGATCAGGATTCAATCGTTAAAGTGCTGATTAAAAGGAATATTGAAAAGTTTAATAATGCTCCAATTGTTGCATTAAGAAGTAATTTGACTGTTCAATGTGCAGAAATTATGGCTGCTTATAAACATTATGTGGCCAATAATAACAACAGTAATATACCAACACAATTAATATTACCACAAAGTTTGAAAACAATGCCGATGATGATTCTTGCTATATTAAAATCGAAAGCTTATCGAGAAAGGATTGGATACCCTGACGACCGTGTTAATAGCATGTTCAAATTATCACACACTAATTTAACATCACTTTCTGCATATCTTTACCCTTTATTATTTTGCATACATTCATTAGAAGAAAACGATTTTATTTTTAATGAAGAAACTGGTATGATAGAAGTTGGTAAGTCATTACCATTAACAATAACACAACTTGAATATGGTGGAGCATATTTGTTATTCAATGGAGAGAGAATTATTATATGGTTACATTCGGATGTCAACCCTCTTTTGTTACAAGATTTATTTGGATCAGAAATAGATAAGATTGAAAAAGTACAACCATTTATTGCAAGTTTACCTGTCATTGATACACATATTTCAAAACAAGTCCGTAATATATGTGATTATGTTTGTCAACATTTTAATAGTGTTGACAAACAAAGTGTTGAAATCTGTAGGTTTAAAATAGATTCAAATGAAGTTGAGTTCCAACAATCATTTATTGAAGATAAAAACTCAGAATTAATATGGTCTTATTCGGATTATTTAAAAGAAATTCACAAACAAATTGTTACAAAGGGACGCAGCATTGAAACTCTTGGCTCACCAAAGAATGATCAGGATGGTGAAAATATAAGTAGACGATTTGGTATTTTTTAGAATTTTATATAAAGAAATGCATTAATACTTTGACTGATTTTTAAAATATATGTTGATTTGTAGTATCTTGTTGAAATGAAACGCGTAGCTCATTCGAGTTGATCTAAAATATCTGGTGACTTATGTAAAAAGGTTTATAACATATGAAAAAATATAGTTATGGAAAACTCCTCATAAGATAACAGGTCATACACTTAATTATTGAACTAGATATTCAAAGACAGTTACTAGCAAGAACAGATAGTGTTTAAGATACCTAGTGTCATAATTACGTGTATTTTGTAGTTACCAAAGTAACTAAGTAAGTTATTTGCTTTATATTGACAATAAGGTTTTATTTTAAATTCAAAAAAGCAACTATTTCAACTCTGAAGAAAGGATAAATGATTAAAAGATAGAGGAATTAAAATCAGATTAATGTTAGCAAATCACGTGAGGTATAGGCCAGATATTGATCTTAGGTCTTTTAAACTTTATCAAAGCGGTTTTAGCTCAGTGGGAGAGCGCCAGACTGAAGATCTGGAGGCCATGTGTTCGATCCACATAAACCGCATATTTTTTTATCTTTTCTTTTTTCAAATTTACACCACGCTAATTTTCACAATTTCATTATATAGCAATGGTAGGTGCACAGATGTCACTAACCCGGGGAAACAAAATTTGAACATGCAACGAGGTCCAACTCTAATTCAGTTACTGTGGGACGCTTACTGTGTAACTGGACAATAAATCGTACGTTAAAACCTTGAAGAGCGAAAATTCAGCAATTTTGAGGTCTATTCAGTTTCATGGTCCACAGGGCTGAGCCAGTCTGTTCGTCTGTTAATCAGAAGATGTGATCAGGTACAACAAAGTTACAGACTTGATTAGTCGTCTATCTACACACTTTTGTTTAGCACCACTTCCTTAGATCACTTGGTGCAATCTTCCGATTTCACTACAATGGGGCTATGTCTGTAAACCGCTACTCAGAGTATCTATATAACCAGTCCGTTCTACCCTTCCTCTCCTGTATACAGCAGTGTACAACACCACCGACTTGTGCTGGACTCAAGATGTCGACAACACCGGGATTAGGAACTGACAGGCTGCTTTCCCGCCAGTGAATCCCCAAATTCCCCCAGTGAATCCCCGAATTACCCCCCCCTCCCCCCCTCCCTCCTCCCGGAATCCCCCGAATTGCCCAGGCCGGAACGAGCTTCTTGCGCTGGGCGTTGGTCAATTTTACTAAGCTACTCGCGCCCAGTGCGATCGACGAGTCGGTGGTCATTCCATAACAGTCAGTACTGCATTCGTACTACAGTGACGTTGCATAACGCAAACAATCCCATCTTTACACATCAAATTAACCCAGACTCTTTTGCTATCAGATTCAACTACTATACTATTAATTTAGATATTATTTGTCCCGATTTCGAATTTTTATTTTGATTTTGACGTAATTAATATTCTGACCTATTAAAATCGATTTTCAAGCTAGTGTCAGCAACTTTCCACAATGACAACAGCTAATTTTGAAGATTATGAATCTTTGCTTTCTAATATTGCATCAGATGAACAACATCATGATCGTACTCAACTATATTTAAACCAACAACAACAACATCAACAACAACAACTACAACAATCAGTACAAGCTGCACAATCATCTCAACAACAACAACAATTTAGTAATCAATCAAATTCAAATCATACAGTATCACAAGCTCGTTCTATATCTGAATCAAGTAACCATTATTTTCAAGATAATTATAATCAGCAACAACAAGATAATGGATCTCAGTTTGGAAGTTATGTGAGTAATTCATCTCATTATGGCTCTGAAGTTAATTTTAATGAACTTAATGATGCTGTTAGTTCATTAAATTCTGGTCTATTATCACCATATTCTACAGGATCTTCACCCGATGATTTTTTCCTTAGTTCTAATAATTCTCAAACTGGTTCTCAATATGGTCAAGATGATGGCGTTTTTAATGTTGATTTAAATAATCAACCACTTCATAATGATGTCTTATATCCTAATCAATTCAATCCTGTACCTATGGCAGAATCTGCTTCAAATAGTACAGTCACTTTTAATACTCATGATTATCAATCTGTACAACAAATGATACCAACTTTGAAGACATTAGAGGAAGTAGAAGAAGATTCTGTTAAAAAGGAATCTCCTAATGAAATTGAAAAATTGAAAAATTTAAATAATCAATCTTCACAATCTTTACAAAGTTTTGAAGATAGTGAAAATACTGAGCAACCAAGATCTGGTACAAGGAAAGTTAAATCTTCTCATAATTTAATCGAAAAAAAGTATAGAACAAATATTAATTCAAAAATTATTGAACTTAGAAATTGTGTACCAGCTTTACGTATTTTAGTTGCTAAAAATGGTAATCATAGAACCAATTCTATTAATAATGAAGCTGAAGATGATGATGATTATTATGAAGGAAATGGTTATTCTGATGATGAAGAAAAATTGGATGGTTTAAAACCAGCAAAAAAACTTAACAAAGCTACTATTCTTGCAAAAGCTTCTGAATATATTAGACATTTAGAAAAGAAAACAGAATTATTAAAGGAACAAAATATTAGATTACAAAATTTATTAGAAAATAGTAATTTAAATGTTGAACAGTTATTACAACAACAAAATTATCGACAGCCACAACACCAACCACCACAACCTCAATATTTTCAATCACAATCTACAAGTATGCAATCTTCACCTTTTAATAGAAGTAATAATAGCAATAGTACAAGTAATCGTGGTAGTAGCAATTTAGTCTCTCCAAATGATTTTCAAAACCAATCATTACCAGATCATCAATCACTTACAAATAAATTGATGTTGGGAGGTCTTGGAACTATGTTTGGAGTTTCTGGTTTAGATGATTTAGCTACTGGAAATTCAAGGAATTAAAATTTGTGTTTTATGGTCTCTTTGTTAATATCAAACCAAAATTATACACCTATAAGAGCAATAATTTACAAATACTCCAATTGTTAATTCCTATTATTCTTTATTTGAAAATGTTAGAGTTTTTCAAAAATTTGATGCTTTGGATCTTGTATGGGACAAGTTTTGCAGACAAACAAATTTTCGCTTTATCAAGTATCTCCAAACACCCGAAAGCAATTTTGTATTATCTTTGGTTTCTCTGACCGGGTCTACGTCTTGCATGTTGTTATTTTTATTCTTGAGTTCCATTACCTGTGATTTTATTCTAATTTCGTTACTCAAAAGAATCGATAATTCTCTCATTCATCTCGGTTCATGGAAAAATTATAGATAGCTTCTCAAATCTAACAATCAATTTGATGATAAAATCACTTATATAGCAATTTGTTGATGATTTTAGTTTCACCACAGATTCAGGTGACATTTCAATAAATAAAGTTATTTTTTGAGCTTTATTCCATGATTAGCTTAAATTCAAACTTCAAAATTTCGATTCTTGCTCATGATACTAATACCTTTGATACACACCATTTTTCTCATTCAATTTTAATAATCTATGTATTTTTTTCCGCTTTTATAAAATTAAGCTACATGTCGAAAATTTAGTGTGAGATGTTCTTTTTAAAAGTCAATGAACTACTTATACGAAAGACTAGCTGGACTTGCATTTCCGACTGCATGTCAATGTTTTGAATAGCTTTGGTGAGGGAATGTCCCCATTGGTTCACATTCCACTTTCTTTCCGTCCTAAAACAATATCGAGTAACTTTTACTGTAGACAAATTCCCACACTACAATCCAAATTAATCTACCATCCCTGAGCAGGACTATGGGACTATAATCATTCGAATCTGTGTTCAAATTAACGTCTCGAATTATTTAGAAGCATGATGCAATCGTAATACTAATAATTTGCGAATTTCTAATTGTCGAAATTTAATCGTCACTGCGACTTCAAGAATTTGCTTCTCCAGTCTGGACTGCTTGAAGCTAACAATAGCTCTTGAATCTGCTGCTCTCACCATCAACACTATTGTGCATTTAATACTGATTCTCAATATTGCTTTAAAAGATAATAATTTTAGTTTTGAAAAGTAAACATTGTCATTCAGTACCAAAATGTACAACTACAATAACCAGCAACAACAATACGGTTACACCAGTAACCCGTACCAGCAACAACAGCAGCAACAACAACAACAACCACAGCAACAACAACAACAACCACAACAACAATTACAACAACCTCATAATCAGGGTTTTGGAAATTGGACACCTGTTCAAACTCAACAAACCCAACAACAACAATTCAACTCTCTTCAATCCCAACCTACTGGTTATGGTTTTGGTACTCAAGTTGGTATTCAACAAACCGGTTATCAACAACCACTACAGAGCCAAGTTACTGGCTGGAACCAAAGTTCACAAACTGGTTTCCAACCACAAGCTACAGGTTATCAACAACCACAAACCAGTTTTCAATCTCAGGCCACTGGTTATCAGCAACCTGCTACAACTTTTCAAGCACAAGCAACAGGCTATCAACAAGGAAACAATGGTTTTCAAACACAAGCCACTGGTATTTTAAGAACTTCAGAGCAACAACAACAACAACCTTTGGTTCAACAAAATACTAATTGGAATCAAGGTACAGCGCCAATGACTAGTTTTACCGCTCAACCTACAGGTGGACTAATGAGTCAAGCAACTGGTTATGAACAACAACAGCCACTGACCTCTTTTGGATCAGTGCCATTGCAAACTCAAACCACCGGTTGGAATACAGGCATACAAACACAAGCCACTGGTGGCCCATTGACGGCACAACCTACAGGTTTTATCTCTAATTTGACCTCTTTAGGTAATCAAATGAATGATCTTGAACTTCCAAATATTAGATTATCTTTTATTTCTGCTAGAGATCAAGAAAGATTTGAGACAATCTTCAGAAGCAACGTGCCAAAAGGTGAAAACTCTATGGATGCTAGTACAGCTAAATCTATTTTGATGAAATCAGGATTATCTGCTGTTCAACTTTCAAGTATTTGGGAATTGGCAGATACCAATAAATCTGGATCTTTGATGTTCCCTGAATTTTGTATTGCTCTACACCTGGCAAATATGGCAAGAAGGGGTCAATCAGTTCCATTTGAGTTACCAAACAAAATAAAGAATGAAGTGACTGGGTTTGTGGATGCTATCAATTTTAACATTGGTACTAAAGCAAACTACAATAATAATTCTTTGTTTAACAACGCACCTTCAACTTCTCAACGTGTCGGATTAACCCCATTAACCACACAGAAAACAGGATTAACCCCTTTAACTGCGCAACAAACATCAGGTTTAATACCTATGCAAACTGGAATGATTCCACAGGCTACAGGAATTTTTTCACAATCAGGCCCACTTCTTTCCCAACCTACTGGCTCTGCACCACCAATAACTAGTTTTGCTGCTCAACAAACAGGTGGTTTTATGCAGCATCCAACAGGTGGTTATATGTCTGTTCAAAACGGAAATCTTGCTGTACAACAAACTGGAGGATTCACGAGTCAACCAACTGGCGGTATTTTACCTCAACCAACTGGCTTGCAACCAATGCCAACAGGTAAACCTGGACAATGGGGTTTCGTTGCAGCCCCAACTGGTGGCTTGCCTGGTATCGACATGATGCAATCTCATTTTATGCCTAATGCTCAAACACAAGCTTCTGCTTTACAAAACCAAATGGGTGGTTCCCATTCTTCCAATGTTACTTGGGCCATAACCAAACAGGAAAAACTTATTTATGATAGTATCTTTAAGCAATGGGATAAGGAAAGAAGTGGTTTTGTTTCCGGTGATGTTGCATTAAATGTCTTCACCAAATCTGGTTTGAGTTTTGGCGATTTAGAAAAGATTTGGACATTATGTGATCAAGGTAACAAGGGTAAGTTGAATAGAGATGAATTTGCCGTTGCAATGCATATTATCTACAGAAGGTTAAATGGTTATGACATTCCAGTTTACTTACCACCTGAACTTGTTCCACCTTCTTCTAAAGTTTTGGAAAATACTGTTGATAGTATGAAAAATGAATTGAAAAAACAAACTTCTCAAGGTGGTCAATTTGCTTCATCTGATAACCGACCAGGTGTTAGCAGAACTGGTACCACTTATAAAAACAACGATGATTTTGTGGGCTACGTATCTAATTCTAGACATAGAAAAAGATCAGAAGAAGAGAAATCCAGTGCTTTTTCAACTAAACTTTCCATTGACGACCTCAAAAAACAAATCCATGAAAAGAAGATTTTACTAGCTGCTGTCGATGCTCAAGATGATGATATCTCTGAAAATGATGTCAAACAGAAAACATTAAATGAAATTGATATCTTGAAAACCAAAATTAAAAGTTTACAATCACAATTGAATTCATCCAATTCTACTAACTTTGATTCAGTCGAACAAAAGCAATCTTTACAGGCTAAATTAAATCGATTTGCGGATAAAGTTCCCCAATTAATTGAAGCGATTGCTCAAGTAGATGATAAGATAAAAGCAGCAAAGATTGAAATTTTCAGACTTCAATTGCATAAAGAAAATCCGTCAGGAATTGAGATGAAGGGTACAGGACCAAATGGTGAACTAACAGAGACAGACAAGAGAATTGCCAAACAAAAGGCTCTCTTGCAAGCTAAAATGGCTAAACTCACAGGGAAGCCAGCTCCTAATTTTGATGCTTTTGAAAGCAATGAGGCAAAACTAAATCAAGAAATTATTTCTGTCACTAAAGAATATGAAGAACAGAAGAACATTGTGAAAGATATCTCCTCTTCAATCACTACATTGATTCATGAAGTTTCTGAGTCTTTGAATTTGACCAATTCATTGTCAGTGGGTTATGCTAAGTGGGAAAAGAAAGAAGGTGTACAGAATCAAGAAGTAACTGATTTTATTGATTATTTGAACTCCACTAAACCAGCGCATAAAACATTAATTTCTGCACCAAACTCTTTGTCAAATCCATATTTACAGGAAAGCAATGCCAACCATTCCTCAGATGTGAAGCAATCACCCGCTTCTCAAGATGTTGCATCGTCACCTTCACCAATTGGATTGACACCTGCTGAAGAAAGGGCTAAGAGGATTAAAGAAAATGCACAAAAAAGAATGCAGGAAAGATTGGCAAGGTTAGGCATTTCAAAGAAGCCTTTAGATAATCAACCATTACCAGATACTTCAACACATGAGAAGTCTAGTGAGGTGACCGCTTCTACAGCAACTGTTGCTCCAGTCGTCGAAATGAAACCAGTTGCCCCTCAACCACCTCCTGCTCGTTCTGCATCCTCTCAATTTACAGAGACAGTTCCTAAGCAAGATATTGTATCAGAAAGTGATGATGAGGATGAAGATGATGAAGACGATGAAGAATACAAGGCTTTGCTGGCAAAAAAGAAAGAAATGGAGGAAAGGAAAGCACGTAAAAAACAAGAAAGACTAGCAAAACTGAAGGCGGAGATGGCTGCATTGAAACAACAGGCAGAGAAAGAAGGTGATGATGAATTCGACAACGAAACTAAATCTATACCTCCTCCTGCTGCAGCAACTGACATAACCCAGACCCAGGAAACAAAACAACCAGCTATTAATCACAGTAACAATCCTTTTGCATCAATGATTTCAAAAGTTGAACCAACTCCCAACGATCAAAATAAGGATACTGATAAACCTCCTGAACTATCTCATAATCCATTTTCCAAGCTACAGAATAATAACCATACTTCTACCAATTCAGCGATTATTGACCACGAAAAGTTGAAGAAACAAAGGGCTGCACAGATGGGTGTCAACAATGATGATGGTTGGTCTGATTCTGCAGATGATGAAAGCGATGATGAAATGCCATCCTCTAAAAAACAAGCTGAGCTAGCTTCTATGCTATTTGGTGGAAGTGCTGATCCTTCTAGGTCCTCTACTTTTGTTCCTCCAATCCCATCTAATGTAGATAACGGAGAAGAAGCTGAATCATCAGAGAAAAGTCAACCTGACATGAAAAAAACACCTGAAGAAGATGTTACAACCGCAGTTTCAACTACAGTTGTACCTGTTGCTGAAAATTCAGTTGCAAGTTTCCCTCCATCTGTTCCAGCCGATGTTCAATCCTCTTTTCCTCCAACCCAACCACCTCTTTCTTCAAATTCTAACGAGGACGCGGGAACTGTCGCTTCTACAGCAAATATAGAACTACCATCAAGTAAAGATGAGTTTTACGATGCTAAATCAGAAGAATCTTCTTTCATTGACCCAACTCCTCCATCGTCTCCTGAAGCGACTGCTGTTGATCCAAATTCTGATGGTTTACCAAACACCCAAACAACTGCAGTGTTGACTGACTTGACACCGCCACCGCTACCAGTAGGTTTAGCACCACCACCGCCTTTACCAACAGATTTGGCACCACCACCACCACCAGCAGATTTGGCACCACCACCACCACCACCACCAGCAGATTTGGCACCACCACCACCACCACCACCAGCAGATTTGGTACCACCACCACCACCACCAACAGATTTGGTACCACCACCTCCTCCACCACCGTTTACAGACTCAACAACTTTTGCTTCACAATCTCAATTAACAGCAGTTGCTACAGGAGGTCCACCAAATATTGGTGCTTTACTTGGCCAAATTACAGGCGGCAAGCAGCTCAAAAAAGTACGTCCAGAGGAACAACATATTGCTACGGGTGCTACGGTTGGAAAAGTCATTTAGCAGTATTGATTTGTTCAGTTTTTATTGATTTATATTCCTGTTTCGAACTTAAAAGAATTATGTAAATTGTTCTTATGTTGCGCATGTATTGAAAATATGTTAAGCCTTGGAGGCTGAAATATTGTGGGAACAGGTGGAAACGTGATTTGCCCCATATTTCACTAGTGGAAGTGAAATTGTTGAATCGAGGAAATCGCTAAACAATGCAAAGCACCGTTTTCATCTGGGAATACAATAGGTTCTACTCATTTATCCGAGAAGGGGAATTGATTGTTGTCCATGTGATTGGCCACTGGGACAACCTCACTGCGGTGAGCGCGTGGGCGTTAGGAGTTGGTAAATACCGAACGTCTACTCTGTCTCTCTTCTGACTGAAGAGGAGAAGACATCCACCCACTAACTGTTGAACAAGGTGAAGAGGGAAAGTTTCTATTGACTAGAACCACGGCCTTAGCTTTTACCATTTTATAACATACTATTGAATTACTGATATAGTTTAACCTCATTAGCGATATTCGCACTTATTTGAAATCCTAATTCGACGAACCTCAACATGATGCTTCAACACTCGGAGGAAAGAGAGATCACTAATCAAGAGGTAATCGAAGGAGTGATGAAAATTCAAGCGAATTTACTTAAATGAAAACAAATGAAAGTATAATTGATTATGCACGAGAAAGAGTGATAGAGCCCGAACAAACATACAAGCTAGACGAACACATTAAACACTGAATAACCATTACATATGTTAAGCACGATAAGAGACGTTGCAAAAGAGAGACAGAAGTATACTGATACGTAAGTTGACATAAAAATATCACTCACAAAAAGCATACCACTTAGGATTTAAATGGATAAAAGATTATACCTAGATGCATTATTATATTGAATGAAAGAAACAGTTGATAGATTATATCAGGAAATACACAAAGAATATAACAATCACAGGTGGATATGATTATAGTAGATACATGTTCAAGAGACGATGGGAAGAATTAGAGAAATGAGAGGATTGGATATAATGCCAGATTAATGGCAATGAATGATCCACTCATCGCATAATGATATCATAAAAGCTATATTTGGTACAAAATGAAGATTACCTAAAATACACTGATAAAAACGCAATACTTTAAAGTAAAATCCATTGGTAGAATGCGCAACATAATTTACTTTCTTGAACTAGTCATGAATAATTGTGAAAATAGTAATGCCACCACAGAAACTCCCCGCATATAAAATATGTCCATAAAACATGTACTATTTAAGCAAATGAGGCAATGAATCGATGTCTAAAAACGCGGGACATATCAAAGAAGACTACATCATCGACATGAATAGAAAAGTACCGAATGAACTGAAAAGAAATCATTTTGAGAGAAGATATTCATTCCCCAATGTAATAAACGTTACAAGACATATGAACTCAACCATGATAACAGAAATTAGAAAAGGAACTCTATAACAATAGTTTGAAACGTCATGATACGCCGTATATACATTGATTTTGAAAAGAATATTATTCAACTGGTATTATAATTGAAAGACATTGGATAAATTACAGACCACAGAAACTTGGATTATATGACTGCAGTGAAATGACTTCATCGAAAACGCAAACAAACATATAACGACATAAAAGGACACGACAATATTGAGAAAAGAAACAAGATTAGTACAAAAGAGAACTTTCTGCAAGAATAATGCAATAAATACTGATAATAGAAAGTTTGGCATAAGACGGGAAGTAAATCGAATATTTTTGTCAAATTTAAAATTAGTGTCATTGGAATAGAAATAGTATAAATGATAGCTGTCAAATTTGAAAGTATTATGACATAGTGTTATGAAAACAGAAGATGTGATCAAATGAAAAGATAATGTAATAAAATTTTATTGAGGAAAATATGGAAAATTTAGTGTCTAACTGAGTGCATCGTTCATTAATTCTCGACTCTTAGTGTAATGATAATTGATCATGACATTTGAAACAGCACAACACATAAATCAATAACAACAACTGGATTTAATGAAAATGACAAAAGTATATTGTAGTTAATGGCAAAGATCACATAATACCTAAGACCACATCACGACAATGATTTACAAGAGAGTTGATATATTAGTGATGATTTATTTTACACTACTATTGAGCGATCGAACCTTATGTCTGATGTTTAAATAATATTGAAATAGGAACTGGGATAAACTGTTACAAATCTGAAAAACTTGAAGCTATGGTTACACTTGCTCTATTATGGACCGACGACATTGAAAACACTTATAACAACTACTATCAACTAACATTCGAAACAATCCAGGTTGAGAATCGATAATCGACATAATTTGTACGGGGGGATAGTGATAATCTCTGAAGGTTGCAATTGATACAAATAAGCCGATTGAACGCAATGACGAATGAATAAACACGATGAAAACTAGTTGAAAGATTTTAAAATACGGGGGGACGAGGATGGTACAATCGTTGAACCCTGCATGAATGGAATGTCAGCATAAAGAGAATCACAGCATTGAAGTTCATACAGATATACACATAACCACATATGTCCATAGGCACTACAATTGTAATTGAAAACGACAATTCATGTATAGACCACCAAATTGAATGAGAATATTTATACATACAATTACATCATATTGACTATTTGGGGAACAAAATTCGAAGGAAGATTTATGAAGACAGGGTAGAATTTCCGAAATCAACATCACTGTTAAACGCTGCACATGAATAAATATAGAGCCACAAATTTAAAACGCTCCATATGTAAAGTACGTAAATTGAGATACAAAGTACAAAACTATATTTGAAAACCCGATCAGGTGGTGACTGGATGTCACGGATAAATACCAACATGGGAAACATATAAAAATGATTGAATGTTGACAAACAAATGAATCTATCTCATAATTTCAATTCATAGCATCGTATTCATTCTGAACAAAGGTCTATAACTAGCTACTTCTTGATTTATTATCATTATAAAGATCTTCGACAAAATTGAATGTTACATGCACTATGTAGAAAACCAAGGAGACCAATCATGTGAGAAAATTGGATAAAAGGAATGAGTAGATAGTACTTTGACCAAGAATATATGATATATGTGTTCGTATATACCTTCAGACCTTAAAGACACCATTCTCTATTAAATATTTATGAAACTGATAATGACAAAAAAACACTCGAGTCGATCGAAAGGTGAATACGGTGGTGAATACAGTGGTAAATATGGTGGTGAATACAGTGGTAAATATGGTGGTGCATATGATGATGCATACAACAACGCATAAATAGACACATGCCGAGCTGGGTAAAACAATCTAAACCAAAGAGAAGAACGTAAATTGTGGTTATCAAAATTTGGATGATCACCTTAGACTTATGATTATGAAGAACGGGGGGATATTTAGTATGTTCTCGCCAAATCATAGAGTCATTGTTATAACTATTTGTTCATGGAAGGTTTAAAGATTGAGGATGATCAACAGGCCACCGGTTTGTAATACTGAAATATATTGCTAATTGACCACTGTCAAAGGTGGGATGAAGAATATTACATGTACAACATACTTCAATGCACAGAGTAGAGTCACTAAAATTGTCCTGAAGAATTTGTATTAATCAACATTGATCTTTTATTTTGAAGAGAGTTATTAACTAATACATTTGAAGAAAACCCAGGAGAACTTGCCAGAGACACCTATTAGGCTCACGTAATGTAATGGAAAGCATGTCTTGATTGACCAATGTTCAGGAGATTATAATTATACATCGCCGAGTGATGGCAATTATGAGATATAAGCGATTAGTTGCAGTATAGACCACCCTGATTTACGGTGAACGTTACTTAGAATAACTACGTGATCACATACCGATGATATCAAGAACAAGTTAAATCTGCATAATTGACAACATTAATGACGAATGAAGAAGGAGTTCATTTGATGCTGGACTGAGATTTATAATTGAAGTTGAAAACAAAATATTATGCTAACGTGAAAATATATATCTTATGTTGGGCCATTAAAAAAAAAAAAAAGGAAAAAGCACCATTGGCAATCGAACATACAGTATAACACATGATGAGGTCAAAGAATAAATAATACTTATGAGAAGTTGTATATATGATACAAATTGGTGAAACCATTTGAGATTTATTATGTTACGTTGGATATAAGCCAGAGAAGGATCGACGTTGATAAAATACCTCATATGACCTTAGAAAATGAAAGACAACGCATCAATGTTGAACCTTGATGAAGCATGAGTACATTGGTAATCAGTATACTGATTACTACGATTGAAACTAGTACGTGAAACTGTGAAGGGACTTAGTATGCTAATGAGCAAAGATGCGACGGAAGCACAATGATCGACCAAGGACGTCATGATGCTTGTCATAGGTGAAACTTATACTTGTTGGAATGAAGAGACTAAGGATGCATTATCGTGAACATAAGTTATATTAT
Source organism: Pichia pseudocactophila (assembly GCA_039700735.1). NCBI lineage: Eukaryota > Fungi > Ascomycota > Pichiomycetes > Pichiales > Pichiaceae > Pichia > Pichia pseudocactophila. Next base: position 646,347 of record JBBJZV010000117.1, read on the forward strand.
TGATGCTATTGATGATACTATTAATACCGTTATTGTTGTTGCTATGGCTACTATCATTATTGTTATTGCTATTTTTATTGTTACTATTGTGGTCAATAATGCAGTTAATGTTATTAGACTTACATTTACTGCCATTTATTCGTGATAATACCATGATAGGTGTTACGAAGAAAAATATATTGAGATGAAGTTACCAAGGTTACTTTATCAAATAAATTGTTATCAAATTGCTATTGTGTTTAGTGTATCAAGTTGATTGTTGCCAAAACTATCAGTACCATGAAAATGTGTTAAAGATTATTGTTACCAGACTTAGGTTGATTATTACTGAGAGGACTATTCATTGTCGGTGTCATCAAAGTAAACACGTCTATTGACATGATGGTTGAGACTATTGTTGATCACATTGTAAATGTAACTGCATCAAGGATATATGTGTATATTGATCACACAAATGTTAAACTATTTGAAAATAGCTTTGTTAATATTATTACTGAATCTTATTGATAATTTGCCATATTGTTATTACAACTGAAATTAATGCTACTAACTACCTGTTTATGAGAACACTATTACTAACTTCGTTAATACTGAATATAGCTACTGACTAGATTAAACTAGTATACTGTTAATGACTGCATTAATATTGATCATTGTTATTGATTGTGTCATCGAAAATATTGATAATGACAAGATTACTATTTGAATACTGTACTAACTACTCTGTTATTGTTCTAGCTGTTACTACCATTGGTATTGTTTGACCATGGGTATTGATATTATGATTACTGATGCAGGTACTATTACAAATGAGATATGTCTGAGCCGCGTTGCCAGGTGGAATCTCATCGGTGATGGTATTATGATCTATGTTTTGTTGTTATGGCCTTTAGAATATGTCTGAGCCGCGTTGGCAGCTGAAATTCTATTGGTATCAACATTGTTCTGTGACTGAATTGAGTCTTTGTTATTATTGATGTTATCGTCATTGGGATATGTCTGAATAACGTTGTCAGTTGGAATCCTATTGACGGAAACATCATACCTACTGTTGTTATGGCTAATAGAATATGTCTGAGCCGCGTCGCCAGTTGGAATTCTATTAGTATCAACATTGTTACTTGTTTTATTTGATTTTGTTTTGATGTCAATTTGGTTGTTAATGGAATGTGTCTGAATTGTGTCATCAGTTAAGATTCCGTTAATAACATATTGTTTTTGTCGTTGTGGCTGATAGAACATGTTTGTGTCACATTGTCAGTGATGGTTCTATCAGTATCAACATTGTTATTTATGTCTTGACAACATTTAAGTACTTGGTGTTTGGATCTTCTGGAACATAACTTGTGAGTTGGTTAATGTTTGAAATTTGATGACTTGACCGCGATATGATAATCATGCATGAGTTTCATATGCACGCTATAGTATCAGCTTCATCATTGGCTTCGTTCGATGATTAGACATTACGGTATTTAGGTGGTGTGTTAAGCCTTGGAGGCTGAAATATTGTGGGAACAGGTGGAAACGTGATTTGCCCCATATTTCACTAGTGGAAGTGAAATTGTTGAATCGAGGAAATCGCTAAACAATGCAAAGCACCGTTTTCATCTGGGAATACAATAGGTTCTACTCATTTATCCGAGAAGGGGAATTGATTGTTGTCCATGTGATTGGCCACTGGGACAACCTCACTGCGGTGAGCGCGTGGGCGTTAGGAGTTGGTAAATACCGAACGTCTACTCTGTCTCTCTTCTGACTGAAGAGGAGAAGACATCCACCCACTAACTGTTGAACAAGGTGAAGAGGGAAAGTTTCTATTGACTAGAACCACGGCCTTAGCTTTTACCATTTTATAACATACTATTGAATTACTGATATAGTTTAACCTCATTAGCGATATTCGCACTTATTTGAAATCCTAATTCGACGAACCTCAACAAAATATCGAAAAGTGGCTCTTCAATTTTAAAAGTGTGGCTTCAGGGATTCATTATTATCTTAACGAGACGACTTTGAAATTTGGATTGTTCCTGTTCATTGAGCGCGGAGATCGTTTCCCGAGTTTGTTGGCCCTATAAAGTACACTAACTTTACTATGTAATCTGCATTTTGAATCCTAAGCTCTTTTATCGTCTATCGAGAATACGTTGAATATGTTTGGAAACATTGCACAAAGATTATCAGGAAAAAATATTCTTATTACTGGTGCTTCCACCGGTATTGGGTATCACACAGCAAAGTACTTTGCAGAGGCTGCAAAAGGTAATATCAGACTTGTCTTATCAGCAAGAAGAAAAGAAAAACTGGAAGCATTAAAAAAGGAACTAGTTTCGGAGTATCCATCAATTAAAGTTCATATTGAATCTCTAGATGTCTCAAAAATCGAAACAATTGAACCATTTTTGAAAGGTTTGCCAGAAGAATTTGCAACTGTCGATGTATTAATCAACAACGCTGGTAAGGCATTAGGATTGGACCCAATTGGCAGCGTTGATACCAAGGATGTTGAAGAAATGTTTCAAACTAACGTTTTAGGATTAATTCAATTGACTCAATTGGTTGTTCAACAAATGAAGAAGAGAAACATTGGTGATATTGTTCAACTAGGATCTGTTGCTGGCAGGAACCCATACCCCGGTGGAGGTATTTACTGTGCAACAAAAGCTGCGTTAAGATCTTTTACTCATGTGTTGAGAGAAGAATTGATCAACACTAAAATCAGAGTTATCGAGGTTCAACCAGGTAATGTTGCAACTGAAGAGTTTTCACTTACTAGGTTTAAAGGTGATGCTGAAAAGGCAAAAAAGGTTTATGAAGGTACCCATCCATTGTATGGTACTGATATTGCAGAATTAATCTTGTTTGCTGTCACCAGACCTGAAAACACTGTCATTGCTGAAACTCTTGTCTTTGCAACTAACCAAGCTTCAGCATATCACATCTATAGAGGTTCTCTAGATAAATAATTATAGACCTGGTACTGTCCACAATATATCTATAGTAGCACTCCACTCTATGCATCCTATTCAAGACGCCATGTATATTCTATATATTAAATATGATTAAAATACACACTGATTTAATATTCATGTTTCATCATAGTACATAATCATATAAACTGTTTTATGCCCAATCTCTGCCCTTGACTGTATTATCTATTCACTTCCTCCTGTTCTGATTTTGCATACATCGCTTACAGTTGAATGTCCTGTTTACAGTAAGTAACCCTGAAAAAGGAAGCGCACAATTTATTGTGACTGCTAACCGCCGCCCGCATTAGACTTGACCAGTAATATTGCATCTTTGCCGATAAGCGTGGAAACAAATTAAGCAGTCCGTCGGAAATATCAACCTTTCCAGCGGGAACAACAATCTCAAGCGCGGCAAAAACATATTTTTGGGAAGCTTCAATAAATTGTTCAATTATACAAGCACTCTTTTTTTTTGATTTTAATAATTCTAATTTATTAATTTGTGTTATGAGTAATCACTGGCTTATCGATACTCGATAAGGCTTCTTTCAATTTGATGTCAGACACGCTAACTGTAGTTTTTTTCCATCATAAAGTACTTGTTTCTGTTCTTGTGAAATATATTTTCCTTTGACATTCATACAAGCTTCAAACTAAAGCTGTTAGTAGATATAATAAATTGTTCTTCTTTTCTCAAAATCAGATATGTCAAAATTTGATGAAAAACTGGACGAAAAACTGGACATCATTGCCACACATACTGATACAGAATCCTCTTCAACAACTTCAGATAATGATGAGGTTCTTAAACCTGAAAAATGGTATTCAAGGTTCAACTTTATTGCAAACAAGGTTGAAATGGAGTCACATACTGAAAGAAAATTAAGCCAAAGACATATTGACATGATTTCTATCGGTGGTTCTATTGGTACATCTCTTTTTGTTACTATTGGATCTGCTTTAATGAATGGTGGATGTGGTAACTTGCTTGTTGCTTTTACTATCCACGGTCTTGGTGTTATATATACCCTGACATTGAGTATTGGCGAGTTAGTATGCTATTTACCAGTTGATTCTCCCTTTATTACTCATGCAGGACGGTTTGTTGATCCTGCCTTTGAAATTGTTTGTGGATACAACTTCTGGATTATGGTTTCTTTATTTATTCCCTTTGAGATTACATCATTGAATTCTATGATTCATTTCTGGACAGATAATTACTCACCTATTGCTGTATTTCTACCACAAATTGCAGCATATATTCTTCTTAATGTTTTTGCTGTTAACTGGTATGGTGAGTCTGAATTTTGTCTCTCGATCGGAAAATTGTTCTTGGCTGTTGGTCTTTTACTTTTCACGTTTATTACAATGGTTGGAGGTAACCCACAACATTATGCGTTTGGATTTATAAACTTTGAAGGTATCCATAATGCTTTCCCTGACTATTTAGGAAGTGGTGGTTCTGCTTTTTGGGCTGCTTACTTGAAGGCAATTTTTGTGGAGGCAGCTCCAGAATATCTCGGAATGATTGCAGGTGAAGCAAAAAATCCACGTAAGACATTGCCAAGGGCTTTCAGATCTGTTATTTATAGATTATCTGTTTTCTATGTTTTGGGTGCACTTTCAGTGGGTATTCTTTTAAAGCATAATGATCCAACATTAGTCAAAGCTGTTACAGAAGGTGCCGCTGGTGCAAATGTCTCACCTTATGTTATTGCTATGCAGAATATGAATATTAAGGTTCTTCCACATATTGTCAATGCTTTATGTATCGCATCAACGTTTTCTGCCGGTAATTCATTTGTCTACTGTTCGAGTAGAGCTATTTTTGCTATGGCAAAAAGAGGAAAAGCACCACGTTTTTTCACTATATGTACCAAAAATGGTGTTCCAATTGCAGGTGTTGCCTGTGCAATAGGATTTTCATGTTTAGCGTTATTACAACTTGGTAAAACTGCGGGTGTTGCGTTGGATTGGATGATCAATCTTTGTACCGGTTGTCAGATTATGAATTACTTTTTTATGTCCATTACTTACCTCTTTTTTTACAGAGCCTGCAAAGTTCAAAATGTTGATAGAACTACTATGCCACTTCAATCATGGTGCACGAAATTACAACCATATCCTGCTATCTTTTGTTTTATAACAACTGGAATTGCAATCATATTTTTGGGAACAAGTGCGTTTTTGCCTTCTTTTGATGTGGATTCTTTCCTGTATTATTACTTGATGGTTTTTGTAAATATGTTTGTGTTTGTTTGCTACAAACTGTTATTCAAAACCAAGGTAGTGAAACCAGAAGAAGCAGATTTATTCTCAGGTCTTGCCGAGATCGACGAACATGAACGCAAATTATTTGCATCGCAACCAGAGAAACAATCACGTTTCATAACTCGTTGGAATAACATTGTTGCCTGGATCTTCTGATTTTTGCATTATTCCGTTTCAAATATTCATACTTCAGCTGTATAAAAGTATTAAATTTTAAGAACAATCTAAGGCTCGTAAAACAGACCCTGTACCAAAATTATTTTTGTTCTCACATAGAAGTCACGTGCATAGGTAGTGCGCTAGCAGTTTTTGAAAAATTCCTTTACATCGTTAACATCATGTGCAAACTGAGCACATAAACTAATGCTAATATAACTGACATAGATAGTGGGCAATATGGAGACAGGCTACAAACTAGTTGATTCCGCTATAGATACAGGAAATTATAGGCTTGCTTTAAAACTCATTGAGAAGAAGATAAAGGATCAACCTAATTCTTCATACTGCAAAGCATGTAAATGTTGTATCTTAGCTAAATCGGTACTAGATGGTAACACAGAAAACAATATAGAAGAGGTTTTACAGATCTGCCTTGCTTTGGCTAAAAATGTTCCATCAGATCCTAAGACAATTAAGATGTTATCTACTGCATTTGATTTACTAGATTACAATTCAAACGAAGATTTATACGAGACTGCCATGAGAAAATATCAGAATACAGGTCTTGCATTTGAGTGGTTTCAAAATACAATTGCTAAGAATGATCTCATTGGAATGCAAAAAGCTACAATGGCATTATCAAAGTCATTTAAAGTTGAAACAGCAAATGGAAGAATGATTAAACTCTGGGCTGCAACCGCAATGGTTCTGGTTGTAAATTGCTGCAATGAAAGTATATCTAGCGGAAAAGATGTGTTACTTGCAAATCTTGGATTAAAACTAATTGAGACAGTTGAAGGTATTTCTCCATCTGGTTTAAATGCTCAAGAAATGTTCATTAAGTGTCAGTTGCTATTGAAAAAAGGCGATAACACAAATTGTATTCATGAGCTAAAGTCGTTTCTTGAGAAGGAAAACGACCTTGAATTGCTACTTATATATTTTGATCAATTAAAGAAAGCTGAAATGTGGGACCTTTTATATGACAGCACCATACACTACTTAGTAAACATAGGTGTCGACGATTGGGACACTTGGAAATTGGCGATTCTGGCTGCAAAAAAACTGGATAAAGTTCACATAATCACAAATGTAATTAACGATTACAAAGGAGGTAGAAACCGTGCATTAGCTAAGATGTATGTTTTAGAGGAGGATGCAACAAAAGATAGGGAATTAGCTTTCAAGAATTATCTGAATGCTTATTTGTCAAAACTTTGTTGTTTCTTAGATTTGAAAAACTTTCTAGATGATGGATACCTCCCGAAAGATACCGTTTTGGCTATTTTGGAGAAAGAAAAGAATGAGAAAGTTCCATCGGAATTTTTGGAAAATAAAACAGTAACAGAAAAAGAGCTAAATATCTTGGTCAACTATGTTAAAATAAAAGCAAGACTCTGCGATGACCTCTTTGTATCTGACTTTTTTTTTAAGGAGTGTTGCAATTACTACATTGCCACAAGACACCTTGAAAGCAAATTATCCGAATTTGATTATTACGCTGGATTTGAATTCTTAGTGCTTGCTATTCAATCATATGTTACTATCAACAAAACTTTGATAGATGAACAAACAGTGTTGAATTTGATTGTGTTACTTGAAAATATTTTGATTAAAAACAAATATGAATTTCATATGCAACTTTGGCTGTCTCATTTATATTTGAATACCAATATGTACGGTCCACAACAACGAATTTTTGATGCACTGAAGATAAAAAACGTTCAGATAGACACACTTTCTGCACACTTTGTTAACCATATGGCTTCTAGAACACGCAGTAGTGATTTAATCACCAGATGTCTTAGCTTTTACACTGATAATGTTGCAGCTGAATTGCCTCCTATGCTCATGAATTGTTTTGAAAAGCAGACTTTCAGCAAGTTACAAGGTTTTGTTGAGTTCAAAGCCAGAATTGAGAATTCTATTACTCACTATGAGTTAGTGTTAGAAAAGATTCAGCATACTCGTTTGAACGCTGAGAAATTGTCGTTGGATACTATCACAGCGAAGTATATCCCAAAGCTAAAAAAGGCGTACAAAACCTTTAGCCTTGCTGAAACTGATGTAACAACAAAATTACATGATAATATCGATAGGAAAATATTGTGGGATTGTGGTAATCACAGACCTCACGATGATTTGTTTTCATTATTAAACTCTACTATGAGCAAAACATATGACTCTCTTTACGTTCAAGTTCATACTTTGAAGGAACTACTAATCTACGATCAACATTCTGCAATATGGGATGATTATAGAACAAGTTTTCTAGAGCTAATTGAGGATGATAGGAACTCATCTTTCTTTTCTCCAATTGAGCTGACTTTTTTGAAATCATTCAAAAGTCTGTTAGACTCTAGTAGCGATGTTACTTTTGACTTGAGCCCTGTGAGACCGGTCAATCCTATTGATGCCAGCTTCAATCATTATCATTTATTACTTCAAGATTGGGATCATATTCTAAATACTCTCAAAAAAAGAAGCTCCAGCAAGAGTTTTTTTGGACAAAAAGAATCTTTAGCTAAGATCAACAGCCTTCAAAAAGTTATTAAAAGTTATATTAGTAAAATTGATAGAGACAATATTATAATATCAGCGAAGACACAACTTAAGAATAGCAAACAAAAATGTATAGAATGGTTTTCTCATGATGAGTTTGGTAGAGAATTCAGAGTCCCAATCGAAGTTATCAATAAATGTTATAAAAACTTTGAGATAGATTTATTGAAGAGTTTGAGAGAAATCTAGTTTAATTCTTACGTTATAGAATGTCTATTAATAAACTTTAGAAATTTTATTTCTTCACATTTACCTTCTTTTCTCTAACTTTGGCTGGAACAAGTCTCTCCTTATTTCCCCAGACCAATTTATGAGGTTTCATAAAACTGTCAATTACAGACTGATCAACTGCAGCACGACGCTGTTGGAAATTTTTAACGAATTCTTGTAAAGTTTCAATACATAACTTTTTCAATTCACCACTCAAAAGATCACCTTTTTTGTAAGAGTTATAGGTTTCTTCTAGCATCTTGTCATCATCTTTAAAAAATGACAGGTATTGAAATGCGACATCAATATCAGGGTTACCACCCAATCTTCTGTGATCTTCAACGGTGACTTGTCCACCGGAGAATGCATATTTATTGATCTTCTTTTGGATTTGTTTTGGTGTATCAGTCATGAAAATAGCGGTATTTTCGTCTGAAGCTGACATCTTAGTAGTTGATCCTTGCAAAGCTGGAAAGAAACGTGAATGTATAAGTGATGGTTTAGAGAACTTCAATTTATCCGCAACATCTCTACAAACTCTGAAGTAAGGATCTTGATCGATGGCACAAGGGATCAAACAAGGAGTTTTTGGTGGAAGATCCAAAACATCAGGGAAAGAGGATGGGAATGCAGTAGCAATTTGAATAGAAGCAAAATGGAGTTTACCAATACAATCAGAATCCTGGAAACCAAATACTGCACGAGCAGTGGAAGTAGTGATTTGTCTGGACACTCTAACGACTGTTTCGTAAAATGCTGGATTCATGTATTGTAAATCGGAGAAAATAAAAGTATTTTCTGGGTTGAAACCGACAGAAATAATGTCTTTAGCATTCTCAATTGCGTATTGTTTCACATCTTCAATTGTGAGTTTAGGTTTGAACAAAAATTTTTCATCATCTGTTAGTTCAATGACCAATGGTACATCAAACACATCTTGTAACCATTTTGTGAAAAGAAATGGAATCATGTGACCCAAATGCATTGAGTCAGATGATGGTCCACGACCTGTATATAAAAAGAATGGTTCGCCATGTTCGTACATATCAAGGATACGATTAAAATCTCTTTCAGAGAAAAACATACCTTTTCTCATGAAATGATGTGGGTCATGTCCTGTCACTTCCTTGAAACGGTTCAGTGTTTCTTCACCTATTTTTTTGGTACCAAATTGAGTGATAAGTTTATCATAATCAATTCCAACAGAATGTCCATCTACAACGGCACCTTCAACTTCCCATGGAGTGATTTTTTGTTCTGCTTCAACTTTAAGATCAGCAACTTGTTGAGTAAGTTTTTCTGTCATATGTTATTGTTTTTGTTAACAGATATGAAGGAATGTAGAAAGTGCATCAGTGTTGATGTAGAATTTTTTCCAACCAAACGGATCTGTGCACATGCATGCACATGCAACGAGAGTCGCGAGCTAGAGCGGCAGCTTGAATGTTGACGTTGTTGTTAATGAAGCTGTCTTCTTGTTAATTATAAAAGATATAAAATACTCAAACTAGATGTAGTTGGAAGCATCATCCCTATTTATATTCTTTTCATGCATGATGAATATTAGTTACCATGTAAAAAGATCAATCTGATAACAAACTTGATATCTCCAATTAAAGTCATTGCATAATTCGAGCGGTATTCCTGTACAGAAAAGATATAAAAACTAAAGTAAATGTCTTTACGCTTAGGTAATTTGATTGCTAGAAACACTATAAGTGGATTCAGAATCAGTTATGTAAGCATTATCATCAAGATCTTCTTGGGATATTTCATTCCATGAAGCATATGTTAGTAAGCTGAATCCGATTAATATGAAAATGTAACCGAAAATTTGCGCCAATGTAATAACTATACCTCTAAAAATCCATTCAAATGCACCAACGATAAGAATTGTCAACAAAGAAGCAACAGAGGAAAAAACAGGAGAAGTGAGTGACATCAATCCAAGAAAGCAAACGCTGAAAACATGGTTAGAAAAAATACTGATAAACATTATCATCAATTCTGTTGCTTTGGTAGGAACTGTAAATTTGTGGTATCCAGAGATTTGTACAATAAACAGAACTAATCCCATAGAAAAAAAAGTACTAATACCAATGAGACACATGATAAAATTAGAAAACGTTGCTTGTCTTCTTGCACTTACCAATTCAGAAGGTGGACAACACCATTTTTTGTATAAAACTTCATAGAGACCATACATAATGGCTCCAATGAGGATAATAAAATTACCCAATAGTCTATGTTGATAATTATTAGATGCATTGTCAATTGATTTCTTTCCCATATATGCAACAATGAAAACACCACTAATGGCGATAACAACGGAATTCGCCTTAATCCAAGAAAACCTTTCCTTTAAAATAGGTATTGCAAAAATGTAAGCTGTGAATGCACTACAATTGTAAATTGCAGTAACATCACTTCCTGTTGATAATGACATCGCAACGTACCAGGTTACACCTGCGATATTCAAAATAATTGATAAAATTATAGACATTTTAAAAGCGTATTGAATTGCTTCACTGTGTAAGAACTCTTTATAAAACTGAAAGCTCTTCTTTGGATCTGTGTAGATGATTTTATAGCCTGGAATATTAGCAGCGGCAGTTAGTTCTGCAGTGTGGAATATATTTTGATGCTGTGCCTTTATCGAACTTGCGATAGATCTTCTGATACCTTTCCATTTCTTATGGCGACCATCTAAAACTTCGTAACCTCTTTTATAATTAATATAGCGTTTAATTGTTTTGAAAATTGCAATGAAGATGAATTGTAAAGGCCATAAACACCACCAAAATCCATGAGTTAGAAAAAGCAAAAGTATTGGTTCTTTAAACCCGTATTTTGTATACAAAACGCTGGTGAGTTCCGTTTGAGTGACAAAGGATATGAGTGAAATTAGGAACAATATCACAACGAAAATAATTTTAAGATATGAAAAACTATACCCTAAATGATGTGATAAATCTATATCATGATCCATAATGATATTCTTGGGTACGCCAGCGCTTCTCCCCTCTTCTTGAGTAGACATGTACATTGGTTGAGAATAGATGTGAATAAGAACAATAAACAAGAATGCACATGACAAAGTGTGATGATGGAATTAATAGATTACGAAAACGCGTAGACGCACTTTGTGGGGCACAGTATACAAAAATAATGATGTCATATATAGAACTGAATTACCATCCTCTGTATGGGACCCATATATCTACAACAGTATCATCATCACCATCGAAAACGTAATACCAAGGAAATGCCGCTGCTGTAATACAGCTGTGTTGAGGGATTATCTCTATTCTTGTATCTATTGGAATGAAATTTGTTTTGATTGAGTTATCTAAAGGTGTTAAAATACCGTGCTCTTGACTCAACCTTCCAACAATCCAATTTTCGTAACCTTCAGGTGAGCAGACTTTACCATGACCCGGTATAGGTCCAAATTCTCTCGCTAGTGCAATAACACCGGCATTGATCAATTCTTCACCTGGTGGTTTGTCACCTCTACCTGGATAAGTTGAAATTACATCAGCCAAAACTCTACATGATACATTTTCGATTTTAGCACAGCCTGTTCCAACTTGTTGTAGATCACAGAAGGGATAGTTACCAGCATGTAGTTCAAGTTTACCAGAAAGATTGGAAATTTTAGAAGCTTCTAACCAATCTGCTGTGTGTGCAGTTGGAGTGGAACCAACCGAAATGACAAGGTCTTTCAAAGTAGGTATTTTCTGCAAAGCTTTCTGACATGCAATATTACCGTGATTGATTTCGTCTAATAAGAAGTTTTGTGCCTGTTCACAGTTGCATGATGAATAAGCGTGACCAGCATGACAGTAGAAACCATATAAGGAAATATATTCCGAGTTTGCATTAACAGCTTGGATAATTTTGTCAAGTTGATCATCTGTATTGAGCAAACCAGCTCTGTTTGTGCCCATATTTATTTTAACGAAAATAGACCATTTTTTATTGTAGTTATTATTAGCCTTTGAAAAATTTACCAAAGTTTCAATATGTTCGAAATTATCCAACATGACTCTAAGAGATTCAACTTTTGAAGATAAGTCAGCCAATTCTGGCAATCTAGATTTGACCACAGGCAAGCTGAACAGAACATCTTTGATTAAACCTTTTTCCATCAGAGGAACAAGACCCCAAGCTTCACTCAAAGTTGAAACGACGATCCTATCAGTGGTGAAATTGTTGGATCCCAATTGCAGACGTGTACCTTCAAGAGTTTTGTGAGTCTTTACATGTGCACGGAACTCGATTCCTAGTTGATACGCTGACTGTAGCATTTTCTCTGCATTCTTCTTGAAAATGGATCTGTCAACGATCAATGCCGGTGTAGCTAGATCGGCCTTACTCTTGCCAAGGAAAGCGTTCAAAAGTGCCTGTTTATCCGCCATTGGAGTGAATGCCGATGGATAGCTCATATTCGCTGTGCCAAAAGAAAGAAAAGCCCTAGGTAGAAGGAAAGAAGGTGTTTTAGAGGCAGCCGTTATATATCATGTGTACCGTCTACCGTGAAACGTTGTCCACGACTCAGCCGCCCGCAACGGGCATCGCTCCCGCCCGCACAGCTCGCTCGCTAGCCGCCGAGCGGGCGCTTACGCTCTCACACTCCGTTGTCGACGTCGTCGTCGTCGTCGTTGTCGACGTTGTTGTCGTCGTCGTTGTCGTCGTTGTCGACTGCCACCAGTCCAGATTGCATAAGCAGCAGGCGGCTCGTGACTGGGCGGCTCGTGACTGGGCGGCTCGGACACACCTTCCCCATCGGGCAGGACTGTCCCCGTGGTAATCGGTCTGCCGTCCGTAAGCCTGCGAACGTTGGTTTCCGATATCGATAGCGCGAGCCGGGCCTGTGCTGATAACGTTTCCCCGCGAGAGATAATAGATAGCTACCACCCTTTCGGGAGACCACCACATCCTGATAAACATAAACTGAAATTCCATCTCCACCATCATGTAGATCTGATGGAGTTTGGTACTGCGCTAGTGCACCACCCATTGTATCCTAAAGGGAATACATTCACTCATTTATACCATTTCTTACCAATCTGTATATCTTCCTATCCAGTGTTATTTTTTATCGGATCAGCATGTCTTCCGCAAATCAATCGGTCTCTAAAAAGACTAACGTGGGTAAAGTGAAAAGTACCAAATCCAGAAATGGTTGTGTGACTTGTAAGAAAAGAAGACTCAAATGCGACGAAACAAAACCACTTTGCCAAAATTGCACAAAACGTGGCATTGTTTGTGGTGGTTATGTCGTTAACTTTAAATGGAGAGACTTTAATAACAGCAATAGTACAATCTCATCTGTTCCATACAAACCTAAAAATACAGCATCAAATGTTACAAATAAAATCGAACTTCCACATTCTGACCAAACTAGTGAGAAGGATTCACATTTAAAACGTGCAATGGAAGATGCTACAAAGTCTGTTACTGGTAGATCTTCAGAAGAAATAGCTTTGGCTAATGTATTGATAGCTAATGGGAAACATCCGGATGTTGCAGCCTTGATAGCTTCAACAATCGCAAATTTGTCAGATACTGAATCAACAAAGCAATTTCTTCTCAACAATAATTCCAACATTGTTCCTGCAGAAAGGGAAACTCAATCTTCAACTACAGTAAATGACATTGTCGAAACAGTTGCAAATGATAATCCTGTAATAAATTCGACCACTAACGAAACTAATAAATCAATGCTCAGTTCGTTAGCGGATGTGGCCTCAAAGGAGTCTCCAAATTTTACAATACCCTTATCACCTTTGAATAACAACACATCTTCTAGCTCCGTGAAACCTAAACTGTCTTTTATTGGGTCCCCCCAATTACAAAATTTCTCAAAATCACCTAATATATCTGCCTTCTTAAACGCTTATCAAAATGATTATCATGATACGAGATCACTCTCAGGACATCAGCTGCCAAAATTTGAAGAAATTGATACTATCCAACTCAACAGTAACAAAGGTTCTCCACTTGCCATAGATACTCCAAGTATATCATACCTTACATCATTCATGTCACCAAAGCTATCACCTTTGTTGAATGATGCTCCACTTCAAATTCAAAATATTCAAAATCAAATGGGTACATTAATACCTCAAATTGATATGACAAGTCCAAAATTACCAAATACACCTTACTCAAATTCGATAAACTATCCTAACTCAACAAATCTCAATTCTCAAATGGTCAGAAGAAAAAGCTTTACAGATCAATCTAATATCGGATCTCCACAAACATCAGCAATATCGGATATCAGCTCTAATTTAGATTTTACTGAACATCATCATACAATTCCCAACAAGTATTTTGTAGCTCCACCAATAAATTTATATTCATTACATCTACCAGATGATCAACTTTCAACCCTTCAAGCATTCGACCAACATACAGCAGCTATAATGTCTATCAAGAATGGACCCTCAGAAAATCCATGGAGAACTTTTCTACTACCAATGTCTGCAAATCACGAAGTAGTTAGATCTGCATTACTTGCTATGACTTGCTTTCATATTGCACGTGGAGATGCTGATATACGTGCAAAAGGTGTAAAATATATGAAAGATGCAATAATGTCACTGGTTAATGGGTTAAGTTCAAATAAATCACATAGAATAACAGATTTTTCTGCAAATTCTAATGCAATTGTAAAGAAAACACCACCCGATGTTGCACTAGCTACATGTATCGCTTTGGCAATGGGTGAAGCTTGGGATAGACATATTAGTACAGGAATTGCACATTTAAGAGGTGCTAAAAGTATGGTAGTCAAAGTGTTAAATAAAATGCAAGGTAAAACTACAAAGCATAATATCAAAAAAATGAAAAGAAGTACAAGTCTATCAAATGAATCTAACTTTGATTTTCTCAACACTTCTGCTGTTGATATGCGTAAATGTAATACTGGGTTTAGTCCCATATTTGAAGATTCTTTGAAAGGCAAGATTGCTGCAACTGATGATGATGAAATAGATTTAGAAGAAGATGGTGATGATGATGCTACTTTAAATTTAAGAGATAAAACTATACCAAGAGAATTACAATTTTTAGTAAATGCATGGATGTATTTTGATGTTCTTGCAAGGATGACAAGTGAATCTGAAACAGAAATGGATTTACCAGAACTTGAATATGAACTGGAATCAAATGATTCTAATAGTACTAGGGGGAAATCTCCCGATGTTATCGATTCAAATGGGAAATCAACATCACCTTTATCTGTTGGTCATCCAAAGAAGGCTAGATCATTATCACATTCAACAATATCTTCAAATTCTATAAAATCTATAAGAAGGAAAAAATCTTCTGAACCTAGCAGTGGTTCAGTGATAACCAAATTTAGGAGTTTCAATTTAGATGAAGGTGACACAATCGATCCATTACTTGGTGTTGCACAATCTTTATTTCCCTTGATGGGGGAAGCAGCAGATTTGATTGGTAAAGTTAGAAAATATAAATGTATGATCCAAAAGAACAATTCAAACCAAAAAGTAATCAAGACACCATTGAGGCTAATATCAAATTGTGTTGAACTTAAGACCAAAATTGAAAAATGGGAAATACCAAATCTTCCTAATTTATCCAATTCAGTTTACAATAGTAATATCAAACTTTCAACTGATCCGACATTTGATATCAATGCTACAGTTGCTACAGCGGAAGCTTATCGTTATGCAACACTTCTATATTTGCATCAAGTAATACCCGAGGTTCCAAGTCCTTCTTCACATAGTCTAGCAGAAAATGTCATGATGCTATTAGCTAGTGTTCCAAGTAATTCTCGTACATTAGTCACTCACATCTTCCCCCTATTTGTAGCTTCTTGTGAAGCTCAACATGGTGAAGAGAGAGAATGGGTAAAAGAAAGATGGACCGAATTGGTTGATAAAATGTGGATCGGAACAATCGATAGAGCTTGGGAAGTCGTTAAAGAAGTTTGGAGAAGGAAAGATATTGTTGTAAACAACAAGAGGAATAAGTTTGAAGAATCTGAAAGTAATAGTGGTACAAAAATAAATGATTTTTCTAATGTTAAAAGGAGAATCAGTTTTGCAATTCATGGACACGATAAACTTTTAGATGATGATGAAGATAACAATTTTTTAAGTTGGTCTCATTGGACAACAGTTATGAAAGAATGGGGATGGGAAATTTTGCTTGCTTAAGTATTATGATTTACGATTACTATATTTTTATATTACTTACTACTTTTACCAATTTTTGCGTTTATTTCATTTCATTATACAAGAGCGTAATATTCAGTCAAAACTACATTTATCATAAAATGTTTCCCATAACTCGATTAAGAGTTTTTGATTTTCAATCAAACCTTCCCAGTAAATCTCAATCATATTTTTGAAGTCTGTCACTTTAGCAACCTCAAATTTCTTTAATTCTGACTTGAACGTTGTATCAAAATTATCCCTGAATTTACTTTGTAGATCATAAAATTTACGATATTTGCCAACCTCATTTTCGTAAAACTTTATCTTATCCTCCTGATTTGAATTCTTGGATTTAAATTTAATAAAACTATGTTCTTTTTTGTCCAAACTCTGTTTCAAAATTGCAATGCTATTACATATCTTTAATCTATTTTCAAAACAATTCTGAACAGATCCAATATTCCTGATATATTCATCAATTGTTGACCCAAACGTTAGTATTTGTGAAATATTTTGATTATCTAATAATTCTTTAATTTTTACTTGCAATTCTTCAAAATTGATCAGTATTTCTGAAATCTCAGTGTTGATCTCCAAATCAGCGAGCTGTTGTAGAATCAAAGTAACATCACTCAACGATGTAGACAGTTCTTCTCTCTTCTCAAGAATCATATCCAAGCTTTGCGATAGTTGACGGAGCTGTAAATCCAAACTTTTGATATACTCTTGTTTACCTAAAATAAAAGGATCTTCTTCAACATATTTGGTTGTGTTAAGTCCAATTAACGAACCAAAAAATCCACCACCTGTAGATGATTCATTAATACCTAAATTGATGTTAACTAGCAAAACTTCAGAGATAGTATGTATGTTTTCTAAATTGCTACTTTCGTTGGACTCATTTTTTTTAGAATCAACTGCAAAATTCTCAGATTGTAAGAAAGTGATCAAATCTTTGTCTTCTTGAAATACTTTCCGATTTGCTATTTTTTGAAGCATCTTTTCTAAAGCTAATCTACGATTCTCAATGAATTTATCATCAAACCTACCATATGCTTGCTTTTCTGGCGGAGGAGGAATAATGTATCCAGGATGGTTGTTAAGTAAACGATTGTAAAGCCATAAGAAGTCACTATATCTTCGAGTAACAGTAGTATCAGGGTAGGTAAACAAGTTCGATGCAGTTTTTGTAGTGATCGTATACACGACATGTGCGTTAGTTAATTCTCCTACTTTAAGTGGATCTCCAACTGAAATTTCAAATGGTTCAGGATCTTCATCTTTGATTAATTCAACATCGTCTTCTAAATATTTTTTCGTTGGGTCAATAGGATCATTAACTTTACCCAATATATCTTCCTTTTTAAGATTGAACAAAGGTGCATCACTTTCTGAAATAAGTTTCTGTTTCATCGAACGTGGTGATGCTAAACCTTCTTGATTTATTTTGTCAGAACCTTTTGTTGAAGGATTTGGCGCAGAAAGTGGATCATGTACATCCTCTGAATTGGCCTTTACCCTTCTCGGTCTAAGAAGTTTAACTTTCCTTGTAGGTGAAACAATTCTAGACTGTAATCTTTCCACTTGATCTTTGTTATTTTCTTCAATTTTCAATTGATTATCATCTGAAGGCGTTGATGCCAATGTCATTAATTTGGAAACTTTGGAATCTTCAGGACCCGTAAAGAATTCGTCTACATTCTCAATAGTTTCTGGCTTCAAAATTGAATCTTCCTTACTATCTGCGGTCAACGATTCTAATAATTGATGTTTTTTCTCCTTCAGTAATTCTACATCCACCTGTTCTTCCTCGTGTTTGGGACCGTTAATTAAAAATGGATTCCCCGTATCGTTAGTCGATTCACCTCCATATTGTGTATAATCTTGTGGTAAAGAGCTATATTCATCTGAAATGTTCTTTGTATAGTCATTTGGGTGATCATTAGTATCATTGGTGTCATCATCGTCAAAATTATTATTGTCATCTGTAGAGCCAAGGTGTATAGATTGCATTGTCTGTGCAAGTTCATTTTGCAGTTTGAACGGATCTGTATCCCCCCACTCATTATTATCATCCCATATGTTGCTCATATTGAGTCAGCTCTTAGTTAAAGTGTAAGTTATATTGGCGAATAAAACGTTGTTTGCACACACTATTAAGCCTCTTGAATGCATGTGCACGTTGAATTTTCGTGCAGTATTGTCTTTTCGATAGTGCACAAGGATCATTGATTAAAGATTTATGCTCTTAAAAATTAAGGATACACATTAAAGTATGGACAGGACAGCCTTCTTTAAACAATGTGTTGAAATTTACAGTGAAGAGATTGGTGGTAGGTTAAGGGGAGATGAGGAAGAAGTGGGAGATACTGAAGTACTACCATTTTTGAAAACTGCTAGTTCAATCTATAAATCTATATCAACAGTTGCACAATTGATAGATGATATTAAGGATGAATATTTGATAACTAATTCTACTGTTATGTCAGATTCAAACAAAATACGTGTGAATATGGAAATCAAACAACAATTTCAAACACTTTCCAATCAAATTAAAAAGTTTCAAGTAGAAGCTATGAAATTGAATAAACTTGATAGTGATTCCGCTGAATTAAATGATAACTTGATAAGAGTTGGTATGAGTAAGGTACGTGTATCGAAGATTGATAGTTTGACACGTAATCTTGTTTCATTTGGAGATTATTCAGAGTATGTTAAGGTGAAGAATGATACACTACGAATTATTTTTGAACAAGCAATCAAGGGATTGTCATTGAAGTTACAAAATGTGATGGAAGAATGGAATTGTATATATGAGAAACGAAATGAACAGCTTGTTCAGCTGCAAAAATCAAAAATTCAACTCCCGAAATGGAAGGAAAGTGATTTTAATATGAGGGGGACGATATCTACTAATACTGATGATGTATTTAATGAAGAAATTGAATCAAGATTTGTTGATGAACAGTTTGAAGAGCTTGGAACATCGTTACCTGAAGAAGAATTGGTTCAATTACAGGAAGAACAGAATGATTTGATGATAGAGTTGAAGAAGGGTACAATTGAGCAAGTTTCACATATTGAGAGTCAAATTGGTGATGTTGCCAATATTGTAAGTGAGATTGGTGTTCAGTTATCATTACAAAACACCAGTATTTCAATATTGAATGATTTGAAAGATGATATTACAGTTAATGTTCATAGTGGTAATAAACAATTGATACGTGCAAAGAATAACAGTAAGAATACGTTAGCAATTATGATCTTTACATTGAGTATAATCTTACTAATTGTTGATTATATATTATAAGTGAATATATGTATAAATGTATATTATACACCTTTAATGATACCAGCTCCGACAGTAATACCTTCCTTTCTAAGAACAATTCTATTTAGTTTTGCAATATTTAACAAAGGTAAATTTTTGTCAGTAACAATTGTAACTTTACAACGTTGATTAGATCCTACATGTTTCCTTTTCTTTTTCTTTAAGATACCATCAATATTAGTTTCAACCCAAACAATTGATTTTATACGAGCTTCATATGATATGACACCTCTGAAGAGTATAAAAGGAGTACCTTCCATTAATGGTCTATTAAGTTCGAAAAATGTAATTTCACAAATGATTTCATCAGAAATTTGAATTAAATCATTTGAATCAATTTTTGTTATAATATCACCTATATTAATTTGATCAGGTATTTCAATTTTTTTCAATTTTAATTCAACAAAATCACCTGATATTCCAATTTTTTCATTAATACGATCGATATTAGAAGAATTTATTTTAGAAGAAGTTGTTATAACGGAATCAATTTGAGCAGTTTCAAGTGATGGCCAAATTTTGATTGATTCACCAGGTTGAATTATACCTGATTGAATTCTACCATGAACAATTAATGAATCTGATTTTTTTGAGATTAATGAACCTGAATCATTTGATTGAATATCAGTTATTGACATTGCAAAAGGATCTTTAAAGTTTGAATGATGATTAAAGGAAGAATTAACATTTTCTAAAATATTTAGTAAAGAAGGACCATTATACCAATCATTTGAGTAATTTTCGACAATATTTTCACCTTTAAAACCAGATATTGGAATTGATGTAATATTATTTATATTATAATTTAAATTATTGATAAGGTAATCATTAATTGTATCATTGATAAGTATGAATCTATCATGATCCCAATTAATTAGATCCATTTTATTAATAACAATAATTAAATTATCAATACCTAAATTTTTAGCAATTCTTAATTGTTCAAAAGTTGAACCAGCCATATTTAAAATTAAATCTGAAGTTGAATCGATAATTATTATAGCTATATCAGCTTGAGTTAAACCATTAATCATTTGAGGTAAATAATCTTTATGACCTGGAGAATCAATTATATTAAATTTGAAATTTTTTGTTTCAATTTGAGTTTGAACAATATCAATTGTAACACCTCTTTTACGTTCTTCAATAGTTTGATCCATAATCCAAGCTAAAGAGAATGAGCCTTTACCAGATTCTTCAGCTTGCTTTGTTAATTTATGTAATGTTCTTGAATCAACAATTTTAAGATCATATAATAATCTACCAATAGTTGTTGATTTACCTGAATCAACATGACCTATAACAATAACTGAAAGTAGAGGTTTTGAAATTTTTTTATTAATTTCATCTTGAATATTAATTTTAAATTTTGGTTTTGTTATATTTATCTTTGAAATTTTTTCAGTAACTGTTTTAATTTCATCCTTTTCAGGTAAAATTATAGGTTCCTTTTGTTTCTCGAAATTTTTCTTTATTTTAATAGCTAAATTAGAAGGAATGTTAATATCAAAGTTTAATTTACGCCTTTTAACAATTGGGAATGAAGAGAATAAAGTATTCGGGAGTATATGATTTGAAGTTGAAGATATACGTGATTGATGAATATTTTCAGTTTTTGGAATGGGTAGTGAAATTGGTAAGATTTTAATTGATTCGATTTCAACATTTTCATTTATGGGTATAATATCAGGTGGTGGTGAATTTTTATCTTCAACAGGTAATACTTTTTGATCATTTTGATTAGTTGAATGTAGTTTTTTCCTTTTCAATAAAGAATCTAATGGTGAAGAAGAATTTGAAGATTGTAATTTAGATAATAAATTTGAACCACCTTGTTCTTTCCTCTTCCTTGCCAATTGTTGTAGTTTTGACATTATGAAATGGTTTGGTTAAGTAAAGAATATAAAAAAGTTTAACATACGTTTATTATTCTCAGCGAGAATTTGAAATGCGTCATCTAAATTGAAATTTGATTCCCAAATGTATTCTTTGAGGAAATTATCATTGACTTTGTAGTTTTCACTTTCAGCGATTATTCTTAAATTTGGTAATAATTGATATAAGAGATCATATTCATCGTCATTAAGATTATCCTCATCGAATTGATCATCTGAGTAATCATAATCATCATCAGAATAAGGCATTTTTCACTTATTTGTGAAAAAAAAAAGAAGTAAAATTTGGGGGAAGAATTGAAAAGAAAAGAAAATAATTTTTCGATCGAGCCTATATATAAGATCTACGAAACAATACTTATTTATGTAGCTTTCTCTCTTAGGAAATGAGTTGGACATTCATAACCAGAAGGATTTTTTGTAAGGTAACGTTGATGATATTCTTCAGCTGGTATGAAGGAATCCAATTGTTCGATTGTAGTTGCAACATGTTTACCTTGCTTTGCAATATAGTATTTATCGTAGACAGTTTTAACATCGATTGCATCAGTAAATTGATTTGAGTTATTTTCAGTGAATATAACTGAACGATATTGAGTGCCTATATCTGGTCCTTGAGAATTGGTGGATGTAGGATCATGGATACGGAAGAAGAAATCGACAAGATCCTTATAAGATACAGTATTTGGATCGTAATCAATAGCAACAGCTTCAGCGAAAGGTGTTGCACCAGTGCAAACAGTTTTGTAGTTAGCATCGGCTGTGTTTGCGGGGACGGAAGACGCGTAACCGACCGAGACATTGGCAAGCTGTGGCCAGTGTTTCCGGAACATGTGTTCTACACCCCAGAAACAACCAGCAGCGAAAACGGCTCTCATTGGAATGACGAAGAAGTAGTGATAAGGTTGGTGTTAGGGCAAGTACAGAAGACCGAGCCGAATTTGGCAATTTAGACCAACTCAACTAGCAAGACCGAGCCTCATTAAGCAAATTAATACTCCTTTCGCGACAATGTACAACACTCACTCACCTAGTATACGTTATCAGCACAACCATGACATCTATCACCACCGCTACCATCACCACCACCAGCACTGCTTCACCACCACCCATGTCCAGCAACAGCGCTGCCCCCTCCTCAGCGGAGGACGTCCTCCTCGCTGTTCTGCACGTCCTCCTTGAGCACTATCACGTCCGCCCAGCGAGCGACACCCCGCTGCCGCTGCCCCCGGCCCCGGCCCTCCACGGCACCGTCCCTGGCGTCTTTGTCTCCCTCCACGCCCGCCCGGGACACGCCCTCCGTGGGTGCATCGGGTCCCTCGCTCCCACGAACCTCGCCGCGCCCGGCCAGCTCGCCCGGCTCGCCCTCGCGCCCGCCCTCCGCGACCCGCGCTTCCCGCCCCTCGAGGCCCACGAACTCCCACAGCTCGCCCTCGAGGTGGCCCTCCTCTCGGAGCAGACACCATGCGACCCGCTCGATTGGACCCCCGGCGTCCACGGTGTCTACATCTCCTTCACCTACAGAGACAACACTTACACTGCTACTTTCCTACCGCAGGTCGCTAAGGAACAAGGCTGGTCAGTGACTGATACTTTGGAAAACCTCGTTCGAAAAGCTGGTGTCAACACACGTTTCGACAAAGTTAATGTAACATATTTTGCCCGCTACACCAGCTCAATTGCATCTTTAAATATTGCAGATTACATCGATTCTTGATCCAGTATACTATATCAAGCAAATCGAATTCTGCTACCACATCGATGCGTGCTTTAATTGTCTCCAATTTTAACCGTTCTTTTTTATATTCAGTTTTTCTTATACAATTTCTTCTCGCGCACGTCAATTTGCAAGAGCCAACACTTTTTCATCTCAATGTAATCAATTCAATATTTTTTTTTTAATTTTTCAATAATTTCCAATATTTCCGATTAAATTCCCTATTTTTTTTTATTTTTTTTAATTTTTTTTTCCACTCTAAAATTTTTTCAGATACAATACCAGTAAGCATATTGGTTGAAAAAAAAAGAAGATTTTTATCCCTTACTCTACTCTACACCATCCAACATATATACTAAACAATGTCCGACGACCTCATTTGGAAAGTCATTAATAAACAATTCTGTTCATTCCAAATTCGCCCGCATGTTTCACAGAATAATCAAGATTTTTGCAGAAATGAATATAATGTTACAGGTTTATGTGATCGTAGATCTTGTCCATTGGCAAATTCTCAATATGCAACTGTCAAACAAGTTGATGGTAAACTTTACCTTTATATGAAAACGGTTGAAAGAGCTCATACACCGAAAAATCTTTGGCAAAGAATACGTTTATCGAAAAATTTTACAACTGCTTTAAAGCAAATCGATGATAATTTAATTTATTGGTCTGATTTTAATATTAATAAATGTAAACAAAGATTCACAAGGCTTAAACAAGTCCAAATTACTGAAAGGAGATTAGCATTGAGGGAAGAGAAAGGTGAAATTTCAGAACGTAATTATGTTGGTGTTAAACATAAAGTTAAAAAGAGAGAAGAAAAGAGAGAACGTAAAGCTTTAGCAGCTGCTAGAATTGAAAAGGCAATCGAAAAGGAATTATTGGATAGACTCAAATCTGGTGCTTATGGTGATAAACCACTCAATGTTGATGATAAAATTTGGAAAAAAGTCTTGGGTAAAATGGAAGTTAATGATGATGTTGATAATGATCAAATTGATGATGAAGAGTTCGATTCTGATGATGACGTTCTATTAGATTCAGATGATGATCAAGGTGGTCAAATAGAATATATTGAAGCTGATGAAGATGATGATGATGAATTGGTCGATATGGAAGATTTAGAAAATTGGTTAGGTAATGATTCTGATGATAGTAGTAATAGTGATAGTGACGATTCAGATACTGAATCAAATAACCAAAAACCAAAGAAGATAAAGACTAAACGTGCAAAGATCCATGTCGAATATGAAGAAGAACCAATGACAAATATTTTAACAAATTGATTAATCTTATCTATATCTATATCATATCATACCATATCTATATCTTATCATATCCTATTCTATATAATCTGTATATTAAAAATTCAAGAAAGATACTTTCAGAAAAACCATTCCTTACCAATATAATACTCATCTTTAATAAAATTCTCCTCAATTTTATGTTTCTTAATCAATTCATGCTCCCATTCAATTTCAATACCTTCATTATTTTCTAATGCTGTTCGTGCTGTCCCCCAAGAATATCTAATCTGTTCATTCCAACCCCAAAATTTATTCATATTCTCTCGCACCCAACGAACAGTATTGGGATCACTAGGATATCCTGACCCCCATTTTTCTCCATAACTTTCACATACCATATCACGTGTAACTTTGGCAATAACACTAGCAGCTGAAACAATCGGATATATAGCATCCGCTTTCTTTTCAACATATATCTCCCCGATTTCTTCATTTGTAAATTGTGCTCGTAATTTGGAACGATAACTAACAGGTGGTCCAACTGTATCAATATAAACACTTTCAACTTTAACTCCAATTTCTTTCATTTGATTAACAATATCACGAATCAATAGAGCTGTACTACTATGCGCTTGTTCGTTCAAATTGATAACATGTCCAGAAGGTCTTAACATTTCACTAGAAATATCAAGTGCACTCAAGGCTGTAATCCTAAAACCAATTTCTCCCTTTAATGAACCATCACAAACAACTTTCATTAGCTCCCTCCTCTTATTATCGTTCAATATCTTAGAATCCGCAAATTCACACGTAGGTAAAATTTCTTTAGCAAAATTTGTATTACAATATGCTAATGAATAAACCATTGGTCCAATCAAGGGCCCCCTACCTGCTTCATCAATACCAATAACAATAGAATCTCCATTTTTTATTCCAACAGGAATCTCACTTCCATACGTATATGTATGTTTAGGGGTCTCATCAGGGACTGTTGGGGGTTTATAAGTCTCCATAATGGGTTAAATAGTATATACACATCGTGCCATATGTTTTGATTTCAAATATTCTGTTCCAATCCTAATATACGGAATTTCATGTTACGCGTATGGTCAGATCACGTGACAGACCATTCATTACACTATCTCCATGCATGCACCATGTACTTACACAAATCTCAAGAACCTTCATCATTAACATACTTCATACTTTCAGACACACCACGGGCAAGATTGCCTGCATTATCCAACACGATGGCTACCCTGTTCCAACTTTCCCACATTTCTGCTGCAGCGTCTTCAACTTTATCAGTTTCTTCTCGTATTTTACTAACTAAAACATTCCCTGCTTCAACTTTAGCAGATACTGCTGTATTAAGCACATTTTCAATCTCTTCATTGTACTGATCAACTGTTTCCTTCAACATCTCATTGTACCTCTTCTTCCCCTCATAAATTTTCCTTAGTTCCTCCACACTAACATCCGCTAATTCATCAACTTCCCCATCATTAACCTTTTCACTTAACGCAGAAACCCGCTTCCACATCGCTTTCTTTAAATTCTCATTTTCTAATCGCACCACCAATAACTTATCTACCAATTCAGTGAGAACTTCCATATCATCCACTTCAATATTCTCCAACATAGACGTGTACAATGAATTCCTCCCCAATGCACCTTGAATTGAACTCTCAGAATGTCGCTTATTGGCGTGTTTTAATTGACTTTGATGTGGTTGTAAATGCTGTTGTTGTGGTACAGTTATTCCATTTTGTCCGTTGATAGTTGTAAAAGAGGGTAACCGTAACGGCTGTCCTGGTCGACGACTATACCCTGGCCTCTCTGGCAGCTGTGGTGGTTCTTGATTCATTGTAATTGGAAGTAAGACAACTAACTAATGAAAAATCAGATCAACAAAGCTTGCACGTTCCCATTTTTGAATATCATCGAGGCTCAGCACCATGTGTATAAAAATTTTCTAGCATATTGTTTAACATGTAATTCTTTTATAAACTCTATAACAATTGTTCTTACAAGTCAAGGATAAAACGTCGTATTAGGTCATACGACGTCCATTGAACAGCCATTGATGGCATAATTTTCCACATATTCGCAGTCCATCCTTTATATAAACCTTTTAAACCTTCCTTTTTAACAATACTAGTAAGTGCATGCCAAGTACTATTATATTGAAATCCTAAAGATCCCTCATTCATCGTAGCAACTTGAAATCTACGACGTAAAATATCAAATGGATAAACCATTGTTTGTGCCATACCCCCACTTAATGCACCTATGAGTAAAATACCACACGTTTCAACAGTTTTACCAGATTCTTCCCATTTGGGGTAAATGTATTTAAGATTTTCCTTCATTTTTTCAAAAATTGAAAAGTTTAGTGACACATACGGTGCAACACCTAAACTAGTCGGTACAAATCCACGGTATAAACCTTTCAACCCCCCTTCTTTCAAATAAATCTCCTTCAAATTACCCCACATAGATAAATCGATACTAGCCTCTGTATTCATACCTTTTAGACTTCTTGCAGTAAGCACACTTAATCGAGTCTTTACCAAATCCATCGGATAAGTACCAGCTACAGATGCAATACCTGCTGCCATTCCAGATAAAAGCTTCTCTCCAGTACCTAACGGTCTATCACCATGTGTTATCAAAAGTTTAAGCTTTTCATAAACGGCATATTGAATAGCAGTATATGGAACAATACGAATACAGTTGATTCCATTACCCCTGAAAAGTCCTTTATAACCTTCTTCTTGGTATATTTGTAAAATGGTAGAAATAGTACCCTTTCTGTACGATTGTCCAGCACCGCTACCTTGCACTTGGAAAAGCACCTTAACTCTTTCCATGGGTGAAACAGCAGTTCTTGATAACGCACCTGCTGCACCTCCACAAATGAAAGACAGCCACGGATCAGTTTGAAGTACCCGAAAAACTGAAAGTATGCTTTTGTCCTCCGACATTATCGTTATATTCACAGTTCCACTGGCCAGTGGATGTTCAACCCTCGTTTCTCGATCTCGATCTTGGTTCCCTCGGTGTTTCTTTACACCGTTGTGAAAAGCAACTCGAATTTTTCAACCGCGACGTGGGGAAAAAATCAAGCTGAGATTCCCGAATTGGAGAGTATTATATAAACGCCACGCACGTGACCAAGATTAAAAATAAGTGTAAAGCTATTTAGAGTTAAAGAGTATAACGGTGGGCTATTTAGGCGACAGTCTTGCCCCCAATGACAGTTTTACCCGTCTTTTGGATCTTTGCAAGGACAGTATCGTAGTCAACAGTGTTTGTAAAAACATCAACAGTTTGCGTTTCGAGGTTGGTATCAACTTTTTCCACACCTTCAAGCTTGTTGAGGGCACGTGAAACGGCACCTGAACATCCCGAGCAGTTCATCTTGACATTGAATTGGTAATGCATCTTTGTTATTATTTCACTATACTGTAAAGAAGGAAGAAAGTACACTCCTGGGAAAAGAAAAATGTGCTAGATGCTTGAAGAAATAGTGGTGGCTGAATCCCAGTCGTTCTGTGGCAGATCTTTGATTTTTTGCTAACCGTTTCCGAACATTGAGCAAATTACATCTAGCTGACAAATTAACTAGTTCCGCACACAAATGCACGCAATATGGCTGTGTCTACTCTTAGAGAGAGATTAATACGGCTACAGGGTAAGACAAGAAATGGTGCTAGTAATGCCATTAGTAAGGATACCAAGAAACAGAGTGAAAAACGTGAAAAGAAGTCTTTCTTCCATTCCGATAACTCCATTGATGATGAATCAAGTTTGAAGCGATGTGAAGGTGCACATCTACTCAAAGGAATGAACTTCCCAGGTGTCAACTTTCAAGAAAGGTTGACTAAATCAGTATTATATGATGTGGCGAAAAGATTATCTACGAATTACTTGTTTCCTCATATAAACCCGATTGGGTCTTCTTCATTGTCGCAAAATTCTAAAACTTTAAAGATATCGAAACAATACCCAAAGTTATTGTTACAGGACCAATTATATAGCTTGTTCCCTGGTCAAGAGACTACTATTGACAAATTTGTTATTGATTTAGTGCGAGATGGACTTTTACGCAAATTGGATATAAATTTAGATAGATTCAACTATAATATATTGATTTTGCAGTCAGAATACGAAAAGATTGTCGATGGTTGCTTCAGTGAGAAGGAGCAATGTATGAAAAGTACATTTCTCGATTTGGTTAGATCTGACTGTACAGCGTTACAAATAGATCAAGGAACCCTTCTTCAATATAATATGAATATTCCTCAACTCATCAGTAGAGGGCTTATTTGCATTTCTACCGGTGAACATATGCCTGGTATATACAATTTATTAGTTCCACATTTAGGTGGACTACTCAGAGTGATTAAAAATGCGGTTAAATGGATCACAGATAATACCATACGAACACGAGAGAAGATGATTTTAGATTCAGATTTACGTGGGAAATGGTTTAAATCTTACGAATCAAAAGATACAATGCAAACTGATGAAACTTTCCAACGAACTTATTTCACAACTACTAGAATAGGTGTTGCTAGTGGAACTTCAAAACGGACAGCAACAGGACCAGGAGTTAACATTGTAAAGTTTCGTGGCGTTGGATTAGACTGGGTACTCGCTTTGATGGTTGGTGTTGGAATACTTGAGGTGTATGAGTCTCCAGTGGGTATAGTCTACAAAGCCACTGGCAAAACTATATAGAGATATTTGAAGTACGTTTCTGATCAGTGCTGCGATGAAGAATATTAATGAATTCTGCTTTTTTAGCTTCTATATTAAGATAATGTTACGTGATGAGATTCCAGCTAGTGCTCCATCATAAAGCACAAACCCTGATCGTATGCCCTCTCGAAAAATCTCAGTACAGCAGGGGCTCAACGTTGGCCTGCCAACAAAAATTTATTTTGTTGAAGTATTGAATTCTCTTAACTTGCGTCTTTCTTAATGTCTACTTTTCGTTTCGGTGTACATCCACCTTTGGGCGTCATTACACTCGTTTCAGTGAGTATGATTTGAAAGCCTGAACTTATGTCTATGTTTTCCAACGTGGACTCATGAAGTGTGGATTGCATAGAAAGATTTTCTCTTCTCAAGTGTGTATCTCCGGTTGATGAGCTATGCCATGACTCTCTCGGTCATTTTCACTTGAACATTCTCTCATTTAATGTTTTACCTAGTATCTAATTCGACTTATGATCTTTTACGTTTCTTAAATAGTAGATCGATGGCTCTAACTTTACCTTCAGCTGGCTTCTTTATCTCCTTGGTTGTGTGTGTTATCGTTGTGAACTCTTTAGTCTTATTTTGAGGTTCTTCTAGAACACCACACCGATTTATCCATACTCCATTGCCAGTTGGTAACTCCCAGGAATCTCCTTGTTTTGCAACATCAACGCTCGCAAGCCAGTCACGTAATCGACTCCATTCTTTACATTCTCCAACAACTACATAATCTTCTAATTCTTCATATTTCCCCCAAGGAACAAATAAAATGCATAACTCCATAGTTGGTATACCCGGTTTCTCCGCAACACATACCAAACCTGATCGTCCTGCTAATTTCTTTTCAAAAGTTATATCAAGTTTTTTGAATTCCTTAAAATCGATCAAACTAATCTCTTTCTTTAATCTTCGTACTGGCAAGCCAAATTGAACTAAGTATTCAGGTGCTATGATTCTTGTAACTGAAGTTTTTCTGTAACTTAAATTCAAATTATTAGCTTTGAATAGTTGAACAATTTTTTCAGCAGTATTTGGCAGATTATTATGGAACAACTTTATAGTAACTAAAAATGAATCAGGTTCATCTTTCTGCAAGTTCACAAATTCTAGAAAATATCTTGGCATGTGTGTTATATTCGTTTAGAGTAGAAGTTTGATTCGATTAGATGTTGTGATTATAGGTGACCGCGGTAGTATAGCATGTATAAATGTACAAAGCGAGTTATACAATATTATTATTCCGGACGCTAAAATCTGAACAAATTATGAATATTACATTAAAACATTTAGACTAAAAAAATATGTTAATTATAATTGGACGTAGTTACCAGGAAAAACACCTTGAACTCCATTGAGTTCACCAGTCCACCATCCATTCTGATCAGGGGTGCGCTGAATGATTCGTATAACATCGCCTGCACGGAAACTCAAATCACCAGCTGCTTGTGCAGTATAGTCATATATCGCTCTACATGTTTCCCCCGTCAAACCAGCAGGTGGTGCAGGTGGTGCAGGTGGCTGCACAGGCTGTGCGGCAGGTACAGATGTTACAGGTGTCGGTGATACAGCAGTTAATGGACTTTGGTATCCACCACCAACTGGCGATTTTTCTGCAGGATATCCAGCATATGCAGTTTTCTCAACACCATACGAAGGAGGCGATGCAATACCAGGTGCTGCACCATATCCTGTAGTTGCAGTAGTTGGTGGGGTTGCACTATAACCAGCGGATCCATATGATCCGTAAGTTGAAGCACTTGCTGCAGTAGTAGTTGGAGTAGCACCATACGCCGGAGCAGCACCGTAAGCTGGAGTCGTTCCATAAGCCGGAGTCGTTCCATAAGCTGGAGGGGTACCATAAGCAGATGGTGAACCAGTAGCAGCCGTCGTTCCATAAGGAGGAGTTGTGCCGTAAGCACCAGGCGCTCCAGCATTTTGTTGTTGCATTTCAAATCTTCTTCTTGTCATTTCCAGTTTATTCTTAGCATGTCCAATCTTAAAATGTGTAATTCCGATAGCATCTGCCCTTTCTTGGACATCACCCCTTTTAGCATGAAATGCTTCAACAATGTCTTGAGATAGATCAAAATATGGAATTTTCATTTCCTCCATTCTTGAAGCTAAAGTATAGAAAACATTCAATTGCATGAAGTATAATGAAACAAACAGAGGCTTAACCATTTCCGCTTCTAATTGAAACAGTATAGGAAGCTCGGCTTTCATCATTTCATTATAGTAGTCAAACTCTTGTTGTGCAAGAGCCACATCATTTTCGTACTTGTAAATTTTCTCTTCATCTTTAACACTTCTCTCTTTTTTATTTTGTATTTTTTGTAAAGAATTTTGATGCCTATCAAGATCCAGTTGTTTATGATTTCTCTTTACTGCCATTTTACGGATAGATTGGATGATTTTCAATAATTCTTGTGCTGGTGCCACAATTCTAGTCTCAATCAATTCCAAGTCTGGTTTCAATGTATCTTTCAATTCATTAACCACATCATTGTATTGTTCACAAGCTTCAATACCTTCGGGATTTCCTTCAGGAATGGCTGAATTAGGATCAGACATCCTGCCCGATATAGGCTTGTAAATCTCCTGAATAGCTTTCGAGAAACCAAGCTGATGGTCCAACATATCATTAACAGCTTTATGATATCTTTTAGATTCCTCACTCAATCTCTTTGTTTCTGCTTCTAATTCTTTGAATCTTCTTTCAGCGTCACTGTACACGGCGTCTTCGGTAACTGTACCCATGTGCAGCTTTTGACGGAAATTCTGCGGCGCCCGCACAATAGCCTTCTGAAACCCTTTGAAACTCATTAAAACAGGCCTTTGTTCTTATTAGTCTTGCTGTTGATGCGAAAGGACTGTTGCACAGTCAGCTTTGCCGCCAGTTCATGATATATGGCTCGCTTTCATTCTCGGAGAGAGAAGCGAACAGAATCCAGAACTGGAGGTGCACAGGTGTGCCCATACAACAAGAAAACCTTGACGCGTTTTCTGCAAGCTTTCTCAAAGATTAAATATCCCAAATTGGGGTAATTTGCCAATTTGGTGAAATTAAATATTGTTGCTAGTTTAGATGGGCCATTCGAGTTGTGCGGGCTCATCATTCCAACACGTCTATTTCCTTTGCACACAACTCAGATATCAGACAGTAACAATGGCGTCGAAGAACAACTCGTCGCCGTCGAAGAACCCAATATCCTCATGGTTCAAACTGCTGAAAAAATCAGACTCCCCGACAGAACAAACGTCTTCCAAGAGCAATTTAAACGCCAAAAATTCAACCAACAACAATATCAATCTGACTGAGATCGAATCTAATGACACTGTCTCAGAAAATGAAGATAAGTTAGATATCAACTCTGGTACGCTTCCTGAGAAGGAATCTTCAAATAAGACCAATGCCTTACATACACCAGTTCCTATCAAAGCACGCCAACGTAAAAACAGCCACACTCTTTCTTTAAATATTTTGTCTCCACAGAAATCACCTTCAGTGACACCAATCCAAAATCAACTTTTATCGTCATCTCCAACTCCATCAAGACCATTTTTGGGGTTCAAGTCTAGATCTTCACATTCATTTCGACCACTTTCTCAATTTTTAGACACCTCATCCTCCAGCCAGATTAATGAACAAGGCAATCGCTTATCAACATCTTTTGATTCAAAGGAGAAGTTGAGATCTCATAGAGACTCCTTTCTTCAACAGAAACACTTAGATTCAGTTGGCGATTCCACTATTTTTGGTTGCGACATAGAAACATCAACAAGAAAAGCATTTGGGACCATCTATATTTCTGCAGATATTGAGCAAGGCTTAAGTAATCGTGACGATGATAGTGTCCATGATAATGCTTATGGTAAAGTTCCACTTGTGATTGTTGCATGTGGATCTTTCCTAAAATCAAAAGGTTTAACAGTTGAAGGAATTTTCAGATTGGCTGGTTCAAATAAAAGGATTAAACAATTACAGATAATATTTTCTTCCCCTCCAGATTATGGTGCAAAAATCAATTGGGACGGTTATACAGTACACGATGCTGCCTCTTTACTACGAAGATATTTAAGCTCTTTAGCAGAACCGTTGATACCATTAAACTTTTATGACTCTTTTCGTGATATCTTAATAGAAAAACCAGAATTATTACAATATTTAAAGAATTCTGATGTTAAAAGTCCTACTATTGTTAATCCTGAATTGAAAAAACTGGATAAAGCCACAAGAAAGATCATTCATAGCCAACGCCGACAGATGTTGCACCAATATGCAGATTTATTTCAAGTACTGCCCCCAATTCAAAAGAGGGTCCTATTCTATCTCCTCGACTTGTTAGCTATGTTTAGTATGAAATCAGAATTCAATAGAATGCCAGCTAAAAATCTTGCCGCAATCTTTCAACCTTCGATTCTTTCTCATCCATCCCATGATATGAATCCAGAAGAGTATGTTGTAAATAGTCTTGTTATTGAATCTATGATAACATATTCTCATAAAATATTGATTAATATTCAAAATGAAAAGAATGAATCTAAGAAAAATAACCTTGAAATGCAAGCAAATGAAAGTTTTGGAACTGATTATACAGAAGGCTCCATAAACCTCAATTTCAAAAACGAACAAACCAATTCAAAAAAGTCAACTCAGAATGAGTCTATAACGAAACCAAATCTCTCGGCTTCTACCATAGGATCGCCACTGAAACATATGATAACACCCCTGGAACAAAGAAACGATCTGTTAGAGTTAGGCGGATTTATGGAGCCTCCTCTATCTCCCTTTGCAGAAAGAAATAAAGTTGTATCAAGGCCACATAGTAAATCGGTTTCTCATACACCACATAGTGAAATATTAAGGGTAAATGCCACTTCAGCTGTGAGTGTTAGTTCGAACGTGATCAAATCAGATGACCGTCTCAGTACAACGCTTTCTAGTCAAAGTGATCTATCATTCAAATCAATCACTAACTCGAATTTAACTGATGAGATCAATGCATCACCTGGTCCAGAAAGACCTGCGGTACCAGAATCTTTAAATTTTGTCGACAATAAAGCTAACTTTGATTCGGATGTTACAAAGTATGAGAACACTCCAAATACTCCTACTATGGACACTATTTTGAAAAAGCAACTAACTCCCACCAACTCCAATGAAATAAACAATGATGAAAATGATAATTTGGAAAAACACGAAGAACTTGAACACAAACATGACGAACTTGAATACAAAAATGAAGATGATTCCTTCCATGATTGCAAAAGTTCAGATGTAGCATCGAAGTCTATAACCTCATCTTCGTTTTCATTCCAACCATCATTATTACAAGGACACATAAGCCGACAGGAATCTGAGCTATCTGCCAATAGAACATCTGATAATAAAATTGAAAGAGAAACATCTGAACAAAATACTGAAGCCACTGTTATATCTACAGGCTTTATCAAAGATTCTGACGGTGTCAAATTTTCTCATCCAGATGTTACCACAGACACTTCTTGTCAGCTATACGAAACCACCACATCATCCAACGAAGATGATGCCAGCCATTCTAAGAAAAGATCCGGGTCTGCTCCTGGTACAGGGATCAGAACATCAACTCTATTTTTACTTCCTCATAAAATAGGAATGAATATAAATAAGTCAGAGCCGAGCTCAGACAATTCATCTCCAACAACTCCTACAAAAGAAAAACGCAATTGGTTAGATAAACTGAAACCCCGTTCTAATACTAAACACTGAGTAAAACATTCCTTCGTTTAAGTTAAATCTGTATAATTTTCTATGTAATTCTCAACTGTACTAATAACTTTTTTCTATACACTTTTACTCTTTTCTTATTCATTTCAAAGCTACCTTAATCTTCTCTTCTTTGAAACAGGTTCCTCAATAATTTCCAGGTCTTCTTCGTCGTCATCTATAGTATGAACTTTCGTGTCCTCCCCTTGAATTTCTTGAATTTCCGATATATCTTTCTCTTTGTCATCTTTATGATCCTTTGTAATTGCCTTTTTTAGCGGAATTTTCAGTTCTGGGAGTTCTATACCAGATGGTACATCAATAATATAGACCTCAATAATATCAAAAATATCGTCTGAGTCGTTCACTAAAAGTACAGATTCATTCTGCAGCATCGAAGATAATGGCTTCTCAAGATTATCTTCAAAGTCATAATCGTAAAGTAAATCAGAATCCAAAGTCATAATCTCAATATCATCAGAATAACCATATTTGGCTATTAAATCATCCCTTAATTGTTTCAATGTAGTGTTTTTTAAATCAATAAGTGCTATTCCTTTTACTACTGAACATGCACTACATGTTGGGTTAGGCTTGATCAATTTAGCGCTATTGACAACCTTGTCAGTAGATGAAGAATCAAAGACAGTTTTAGAGTGTGCCGCTCTTTCTTCCCTTGTTCTGTATGAGAAATAACTTACACTTGATAATGCAGAAAAACCTGCTATCATTGCGTTCATTGTAGCGACAGCTGGAATAATATTACCAGCAATCTCTTTGGTACTAAATTCATTTTTAGTTGGAATATGAAATATGAGAGACCTTAAATTTGCAGCTGACATGACAAATCTTAAGGTATCTATATCATCTTTATCAAATTCGAGAGCTTCTCCTTGCTGTAATCGTTTAGTCAACTTAAGTAATGACGTGCTGAACGTGTTGATTATTTCCCTAAAGTCAGTCTGATTTTCTGCACCTTCTTGGTACTCCTCTGGAATAGTGTTAAAAAATTCTTTATAATCTGAAATTGAGTCAAACGAAGGTTTTTCTCTATTTTTCCAAAGCTCTTCAATACTTAGTAGTCGTTTGATATCGTCAATAAATATTTTTGAAAAAATATTTTGGATGTAAGAGGTATCTCCACCTTTGGCATTCATTATCAACCTTTTAAGATCAGCTAGCTCGTTGACTTCTTTAAGCGATACTTCTGCTTCTTCTTCATTAGTGAACTCTGAAGCATCTGGTGCTGCTATGTCATTGCCAAGGTCAACAAATAACTGAGAGAATAGAAAATCTTTTGCCCAAGTTATACAATGAACAGGTTTTGATGGCGTTGATCTTATTGTACACACAGGAAACGTTTTTGGAGTTTCCTTTGGAATACAATTGAAGCATTCTGACAAATATGGATAGATCGGCTGTGCTTGTCCTTTTAGGCCAGTTGTACCACTTTCATATAATGGTTTATTCAAATAAAGACATATCCTATTCACATAAAATCTGGCTTCCAAATTATCAAGTGCATTATAGATAATATCAAACTGTTTAAAAAAGGATAATGGAAATAACTTCTTATCTAGCACACTCCCGTGATAAGCGACTAGCTTTGATTTATGCGTGAAATGCTCAACAGCTTTTATAGCAGTTTTAGACTTGGATTCCTTGATATCTTTATGACGGAACAAAAACTGTCTATTCAAATTAGATAGATCAATGGTATCAAGATCAAGTACGTGAATTTCTCCAATGTTCATCAAGATTAGATCCTTCAAAAGTTCACATCCAATTCCACCAGCACCAACCATCAAAACTTTAGATTCATTAAAAGATTTGACTTCTTCGCCAAAAATACGCCTCAAATAGCTATCAACTGCCATGATCAATATTTGAAATCACTGGTGATTAGTATACTGAAAGAAACTTAGTTGTTATGCCTGTTCGATCTCTCTATGCGTTTGGTCAACTGGCGCGTCAAATTTAATACAGCCTATATTATACGTGGTCTTTAGTGCAATACTGTTCTTTTTGAAGTAGAAACTATCCCAAGAACCCCATACGATGGCTGGCGATAAATACTCAGTGATACTTCCAACTTACAACGAAAAAGAAAACCTTCCTATTATTACATACCTTATAGCAAAGACGTTCAAAGAAAACAATCTTGATTGGGAAATTGTTATTGTTGATGATGCATCTCCAGATGGAACGCAAGATGTTGCAAAGCAACTCATTAAGGTATACGGTGATGACCATATTCAGTTAAGACCACGTGCAGGAAAACTAGGTCTTGGAACTGCATATATGCATGGTTTACAATATGTGACTGGTAATTTTGTTATCATAATGGATGCTGATTTTTCCCATCACCCAGAAGCCATTCCCGAATTCATTAAGAAACAAAAGTCAGGAGACTATGACATTGTAACTGGTACTAGATATGCAGGTAATGGTGGTGTATATGGATGGGATTTGAAGAGGAAATTAATTTCCAGAGGTGCAAACTTTTTAGCTACCGTTGTCTTGAGACCAAACGTGTCCGACTTGACAGGTTCGTTTAGATTATACAAGAAAGATGTTTTAGCTAAGATCATTGCAGCTACAAAATCCAAGGGTTATGTTTTCCAAATGGAAATGATGGTCAGAGCAAGAGCGATGAACTTCACTATTGCTGAAGTTCCAATCTCCTTTGTAGACAGAATTTATGGTGATTCAAAGTTAGGTGGAGATGAAATTGTTGGTTATTTGAAAGGTGTTTGGACTCTATTTACCACAGTTTGAAACCTGTATTGATATTATAAATCTAAATAATGCGGTCTTATCTTTAAGTATATCCGGCATCAAAAGTGTGTACATCGTGTTTCATTATGAATATTTTGACATTTCACACTACAGATTCTGGCACTACATTTAATGCAAGAGCTATAACTCACACCACCACAAATGGTACATAGTTTTTCTAATTGTAACACATTTGGCTTTACCTCCAATGGACTTATTCCATTAGTGATTATCCTTAATTCATGTTTACTTAATTCATCGACGTAGTTGGACCAGGTTTTCTTTGAAATTATTAATCTTTTCACGACAGCACTTGGTTCATTGTCACGCTTCACAATTAGCCCAGTTACATTTTTCGGTATATCTATCTTAATATTTTCATTATAATTTTCTTTATTTAATTCATCAAAACGCCGTGCTGCTCTTCGAAGCTCTGCTATGGAAACATTCAAAGTTGAACCTTCTTCAGTTAAATCTACAACCTCATTTTCAAAATCAGGAGTTGACTTAGACTTAGGACGTGACGTAAAGAATTGCTCTGCCTGAATCTGTTGAACGTTATAATTGACACGTTTTCGTTTTGACGATCCTTCCTGTCGATTACTTAGTCCGCCGTTGTTATCAGCGCTTGAAAGTCCTTGTGTTCCTCCAATGTTACTTCGTCCTGGGTTACCAACTGGGTTTTGATGATGTAGTGACGAAAAGTAAACATTCGAGCTTCTACCTCTGGGTATTTCTTCTATATTAACCATCTAAACGGTATGTTGTGTTGCATCTAACTTACAGCTTGAAGGTTTAATCTTAATCCTAATTTTAGTTTTCGACGTGTTAATTAAATTCGCCTAAAGCGTGCAGTTTGTGCATGCAAATTTTGTGTTGTGTATGCGCAACGCTAACTCATGTTTCTCACTTTCTCGATCCAAGTACACTTTCTCTTCCAAACGATGCCGTCGAATCTAAAGTGATAAAAAGAAGCAAGGGATGTAATGGGAAACATGTTCAAAACAAAAGTAGAAGTTGTAAAACTTCTAGATGAATTTTTGGAATATTAGTATGTCTTTATTTTCTAAAAAAAATTCTTCAGCTGTTTACTGACAAAATAATCTTTAGAACTAGTGATATCTCAAAATGCTGCTACAGTTGTCTTCAAACTTATAGCTAGTTTTGATTTGAAGATATTTAGTGTGCCGTTAAGTTAACATCTATTTTGACATTAACATTTGTGGCTTCGGATGTTACGATTTGTTTTCACTACACTTGTCCAGATTACATAGCAGCTACAGACTGCCTTGAACTTCTTTTTTCATGCGGTCCATTATAGTTGTTACTACCTTTCCAAGGAGAATTGCTTGTTTGTGCGCTAGTTATAAAATCGTACACAATGCTGAATCGAAGATTTGATATGATACTGCTTAAAGAGCGAGTTAACTGTGAATCTGGGCAATTGATGACCTCTTAATTGTTTCATACATATATAAAATGATGGATGCTTGTCTAAGAGGGCATAATCATCTGTGGCAAGAAAACTGAATATCAACGTGTCTTGTTCCAAGAACATTTCCTCGATTGGAGCATCGGCAGTTTCATTAACTAAGGCTAGGTAACAGAAGTCAAGTGAACCTCCGCAAGATCTTTTCCACTTCCTCTGGATGCTAACCCTTTGGAACTTAAGCAAAATTTCTTCGTGATCCGGGTATTCAAATTGAATCACCTTTATAACTTTGAAATAAATCCACTTTTGATTAAGTTTCATTTTTTCAAAGCATCTGAAATTATTAAGATGTCTAAAAGTTCCAATTGCAATAAAAGTTCTAAGAATTCTCACGTCCGGGTTGTATCTGTTACATCTCGCAGTGGCCTCGTCGATCTCCCTCTGTTAGCTTGAATGCTTTACCTTTGCAGCTCTCGGGCAGCTGAAACGACTCAACACACTTTCCTTAAAATAATACAGATCAAAGAAATCATGAAGGAACTTATAAACCACACGTTTTTGCATTGTTCGGTAAACACTACCAGCCGTATGTTGCATGTTCCCAACCTTATGACAGACACGTTCTGTACTCCAGCAGCTTATGTTACTGTAGTTACCCACATCTCCCCATTTTTCAATTATGTGTATTATAGAATGGCATGGTAACCTGAAGATCTCATCAACAAACTGGGTGCTTTTATCTTGTTCACTAAACGACTGCATCGAAACTAGTAAAGCAATAAGATCATCTTTCATCAGGCTCGTCGAGTTAACCAATCGAATGAACTGTAATGGAACATCAAAGCTGGATAATGCTTGAAGGAATCAACCATCATATATACCAATTTTCTGAAATCATCATTCAAATCAGAAGCAGAAAGGGTGCCTGGGTCTTCATCATCTCCAGGAGCTACAATCTCGGGAACACTAGGTACCACGACAACATCAGTGTTACCTGCCTGTCGATTCCTTCTTTGTTGAGATAGTACCGTTCCAGCAAAATCGGCATACGACTGTAATGCTGCAGCTTCGTCCCCCGCATGATAAACAAAGTCAAATAAACAAAAGAAAATCGGTGCAATTGTACGAATATCTGCCGCTTTAATAGGTTTATTCAAAGATTCAGCAGAAAATAGCTTCATTGTATTTTTTCTTTCTTCAAACGCACCAATCTTATCGAGATGTTTGAACAACCTTTCTCTTCTTGCTGTCATTATATTTGCATCGACCCTCTTGAAGTTCCTCCCAACAAAAACCTTAACAAACGACTTTGCAAAAATGTTTTCGTAATATATATGCATAAAGTCAGGTTTCAAAACTCTTGCGATATCCAGACTCGAATGTTGATATAATAGAAACTTTGCTCTAATATCATAGTCAGTAATGATTCTATTAGGCCCAAACGGTAAAGGTCGTTGAGATGTTTCTACCAAATCCCTCATGTATTGTGTAGTCACATTTATGATCTCTACCCTTCTTTTTTCTGGTGTCTCGACGATCTCTTCATCAGGTATCGTCAGTACATGCATCCTGTGTTTTACCGTTACAGCATTGAATTGACATTATAGAGAATATGAGTAACAGTGACGAGAATGTATAATTTGTCTAATTTTCTTTTGGTAGCTTGTGTCATAGCAGAACCATTTAAAAAGTCTATTGC
This sequence comes from Pichia pseudocactophila, assembly GCA_039700735.1. Taxonomy (NCBI): domain Eukaryota; kingdom Fungi; phylum Ascomycota; class Pichiomycetes; order Pichiales; family Pichiaceae; genus Pichia; species Pichia pseudocactophila. The sequence goes on from JBBJZV010000117.1 coordinate 687,334, forward strand.
ATGAATGTTGCTAAGAGCTTTAACCTCAAGCTCGGCGTAGAATAGTTTCTATATTTCTTCAATAGCACAAAACATCACATGTTCCATTAACACATCACGACTAGCAGGTTTCAAGTAAAACTTGTGAAATATCATGTCACCGGTGGGTTCTAAAATTCTATAAAAGTTATAAATTTACAAGTTTTCACAGTTTTTTCTCACTAACAATAGAATATAATCTGTAGTGTAAATCGCTCAAAACTTGATCTATGTTATCGAAATCGCAACACATTCCGTCTTTCAAAAATACAATACTTCCTCTGTTGACAACCAAAGAAAAATCTGTTCCTTCAAAATAATCCTTGATCGTTTTGGAGACTTCTTTCACATAGTTCGTAAAATCACTATTAGCTCCACATGTATCATGTAAATCTGCGGTTGAATTGATTTGACCTGTGCTCTCAGTACTCATCCCTCCCAAGCTGATGAGAAACTTTGAATTTTTACTGGAGATAAAATTAGATCTGTGTCGAAGTTCGACCAAGATTTCAAATTTAAAGATATCAGCTACATTTTTTGTCACCTTCTTTTTCCCATTTATCGTTTGGAAATCAAATCTAACTGATTTAAAGTACATTATTCTAAACTTCTCCAAGTTAGATATACTTGGGATAAATCCAAAACCTGGAAGAAGTTGAAGTTTGTCTGCATTGCTCCTGAGATCGACTTCTTGGTTAAATCTCTTAAATGCCTCCAACTCCTGTTCGGATTTTTGAATAAGAGTATGAACACTCCTGCAATATTTTAATGTCAGTGTAAGGTAAGAAACTAACTCTTTTATTGATAAATTTTGTACCTGCCCGTTGTTGATAATTTTATTCAAATAGTCCAAGTACGGATAATGTGGATTTTTTGGCGGTAAGTCTAAAATTATTTCGTTATCATCAGCTGTTGAGATTTTTAAGGTTATAAACTCCTCTTCATTCGGTCCATATTTAAAAGTAACACCATTCGGTAAAACATTGACTATGGATAGTTTTGGATCATTCGATACAATCTTCAGTAAATTCAAAGATCTTGTAAACTTTCGAAGAAAGAATAGAATGTTGGATAAAATTGATGAGTCTGCAGTATATCTATCATTTGAAACTAAACCTATTTGTTTTGATAAATCAATAATTGACTCAAGTTTAAAGATTCTAGTATTTTGACTATATTCAATTGAAGTGTTATTGTTATCTCTGTAATTTATATTAGGTATTTTTTGTGAACTTGAGTCTTTAAGTAACTTACCATACAGTTTTGCATTAAGTTCACTGTTCTTAATGCTAATCAATAAAACAAGAGAATCGTATGCATTTTGAATATGGAACAGAGACTGATTCTTAATCAACAATACAGCATTATCGGTAAGCAATGAATTTAAATTATTTATGCCGAAATTTTTTGAAAGGAAATCATTAACAAGATTTTCGCTTGTGTTCATAACCTTTAGTTGGCAACCTTCTTCTTTCAATTCTTTTACCAGCAAGTTAGAAATTAACTTTGAGCTGGATAATTTTACAAGGTTCACAAGGTCTTGATATGATACATCTAACAAACTAGTGTTGGATTCTGTAATGTGGGTGTTCGTGTCCTCTGCTTTTGTTTGAAGCAATTGTAAGTTCTCATTCAATTCATTGATGTATATATTGGTGTTCCAATTTATAACCCATTGTCCTTCCACTGATTGTATTTTGCAGCACCATAACTGTACGTTGGATTGAAATCCAAAATGGCCAACACAAACAGCCCAACCAACTGGCCAATCTTTTCTTCTATAAGTAACAATAGAAGTCAAAATGTGTTTGAGAGCTTTGTTTCTGAGATTTGAGTAGTTAATATCCAACTTTTGTAATTCCTCTTCTTTCAACCAAACTGATTTCAACGGGACCCAGCCCGTAGCATTCAGCATAGATGCCAATTCCGATTCCTTAATTAACATTTTCAATCGCAAGATTTCTACAAAATCTACACTTTTTCCTGTGTTGATTTTGAAAGCACTAACATTCATCATACTAGTTGGATTTTCAAAGTAGCAAGATCCACTGAGTTTATCAATACAATATGTGAAACTTTTGAATGGTGTTATTCTAAATGAAAGTTTGTTGGGTTCGGTAGTATCAATCATTTTTTCAATGTTCTCTACAGAAGCAATCAAGTTCTCTTTAAGTTGAACAACAATAGTGTGGATATGAAGATTAATTATATTCTTTATCAATTTTACAATATTAATACTGCCATCATCATCATACAACTCCAAATCATGATCAGTTATCTCAACACCTTCTTTAAACCACTTGAAGTTCAATGAATGATGTCCGGTTTCTTTATCACTGAATTTTCCAATTTGGATTGTTGATTCTTTGAAACTTTTTCTTTGTAGCCAATAACTGATGGTAATAAATGACGATTCTGCATTGTAGGTATGAGATAAATGGCCTCTCCATAATTTCATTCTAAGACCAGTTAAACATTTATGAATTAAATAAATTTTAGCAGTAACAGAATAGTTGTACAAAAATTGGTAAAAGCCATCTAATTTTGTCTTTGAGAGAATCTGGTTGGAATAAATTTGGAGGGCACGAAGAGACTGAATATCTAGTTTTTGAAGACATGGTTTAATAACGTTGGAGTTTAAGGCAAATCCCAAATGAAAATCAATTAAACGAAAATCATTTCCTTCCAAAGTTGAGATTGAACAAGAAAAGTTGTTTGGAACATTGAAGTAAACACATCCGTTCATAATCTCGTAAGTCCTAAAAGCTTTCGGAACAGAATCATCCATTGCCATTTTAATAGATAATTCTACGTTTAGGTTTCTCAACACTTTCAGCACAAATTCAGGAGGTAGCTTTTTTTCTGGAATGAAGTTGTATGTTGGTAAATTTGGGCGTCCCTGTAATAAGACCTCTAATGAAGTTAAAAGATCGGGTTCAGGAAGCTTGGAGCTGATTAATGAAGATTTAATGGCCCCAAATGACAGTATAATATTTGTTACATGTTGGTTTTGTTCTCGTAGCCATACAAACAAATCAATCAGTTTGCTAATTTTCTCGTGGTTTCTGGCCCATTTGCACAACACATACAGGCGAACAAAATTCTCTCTGATAGAAACTAGTAGGTCTAAAAACTGTTTTTTTTTCTTCAATTCAGGTACGGTTCCTGACTCCATGAATTTGAAGTATTCTTTCAGCTTCAAGAAGGAATCTGTTGCAATTCTGTTCAAAATCACGTTCAAAGGTGTCATGTTCATCATCACATGCGGTAGTTCTGGTGGAATACCATTTTTTAAGGTGGAAACGTCAGTGATAACAGATTCTTGATTTCCATCTTCTATGGTACCTGTCTGCATGAATATGGTTATGGTTAGACGTTGTCTATCATTTATATCGTAAACTCTGCTTGACAATTTGTAAGATGTAACGATTTCCAATCTTTCGCAGCGACAGTAATTTGTCCAATCACGTGACACGCGTGTATTTACATTTGAGGAATAATTTAAGCTATCATAAAATGATATCAATAGTTCCAGAATTCTGTTTCTTAATTGCCCTAAGCAAGTATAAGGTTCTGAATTGTGCATATATGCACCTTTGATTATATTTATTCACACGTTCCAAATAAAGCGATAAATTATACTTGCTTCGAAAATTTTAGCTTCAGCTAAAGAACGTAAGCAAACCTTTCAGTCCCGGCTTATCAATTTTTTTACTGGTTTTCCCTGTGGTTAGACGATGAATAGCCAGCAAAGATCCGAAAGCCGAAATTCTAATATTACAGGCTCAGATCAGAATCAAACAATCGGCTCAGCTGAAGATACACAAACGAAGTACTCCGAATTTAGAAAACCTCCTTTATTAAATTCACCAGACTTGTCTGATTTAATTACTACACCCCCATTACAAAACATTACAACTTTCACAAATGAAGACAGAAACCAGAAAAGTTTTGAAAAAGTTCAAAATTTACCTACACCAATTATTACCACCAGGGATGATAAACTCTTTTCCCCAATTTCTAGTCCGACTTCCCCTTCACTTAGAATACCCTCAAATAATGCAGCATTCACAATGTCAAAGGTCAGAAATAAAACTAATCACATTTTAACAGAAAGTAATTGCAAAGTACAGAATATAATTGATGGTAATAGTGGCATTGTGAGCAATTCCATACTTGTTCCAAAGAAGAGGGTAAACTCGACCATCTCAAGTGTTATGTTTATGCAAAATATAAGGCCTGTAGACCGGGTTGTGTCATTACCACTACCTCCTCCAAATTTAAATGAGCCAATAGAAGTAAAGACTCCATTAACTAGGATTGACAATTGGGATCACATAAGTGAATCGCCGTTTGCACTCCCCACCTATTTTCTTACTTACTCAATCGATGAACAACATCGACCTCAGAGGTGGGAGGTTGCATATGAAATTGGATCTGGCTCTTTTAGCAAGGTTTACCTAGAAAAGAATGGTCAGGTAGCATTAAAAGTAACCGATGTTACATTTCATGAAGATGGAGGTGATAATTCAGAATTAAAATTGAGAATACAAAACTCGTTTACTAGAGAGATTGAAATTTTGAAATCATTACGTCATCCTAATATCATTCGTTTAATTGGAACAGATCGAATCAATAATGGAAAGACTGAAGAACCTGAACGCATCGTTATGGCTCTTGAATATTGTACTGGTGGAAATCTGTTTGATTTTATTTTGAAAAAACACGAGGAGATGTCTGAAACTTTAATACAATGTATTTTTGCCAATATAGTTTCTGCAGTTTATTACTTACATACCCATAACATTTGTCATAGAGATATTAAGCCAGAAAACGTATTACTAAAATTTACACAATTGGAACTTTTAATGAATGGTGTTGAGCTCAGTAGTAAGAATTTCCCCCTTGTTGTTCTCTCGGATTTTGGCTTAAGTAAGAAAATTGATAACAACAACCCATTACTTTCAACTAGATGCGGATCAGAAGATTATGTCTCTCCAGAATTGCTACTCGGTATGCCCTATGATGGGAAACAAAATGATTGTTGGTCTCTTGGTGTTGTTCTTTACACCCTTTTAGAAGCACGATTGCCGTTCGATCCGTTGCCAACTGAAACTACTAAATTAAATAGCCGGAAGGCAACTCCCTCTCATCGTATAGTGATGATGATGTGGTCATGGTACAAGGTGAAAGATGATAAGGATGGGTCGTTTGCGGAACCTAAGAATATTGTGAAAACACTATTATGTAAAAGAAATAAGAGAGCAAATATTCAAGACATAGCAAATACCAATTGGGTTAAAAATATTCATTAATTGATTTCTCTACACTATCGTTATCTAAAAAGATGTACAATATTGTTTATAAAGTTTATAAGGGTCAAAAAGAAGAGTGCATAAAAGAAAAGTAAAACATTACTATGTATATCATGAAAAGTTAGACAGTCAAAAAGAATTGCTGCGTGAAAGTACAAAATTGCACTTTTGATAATCATTTTAGAAAAGAAAGAAGATTATTATAATGAATAATCTACTCATCATTTAGAAACCAGTAACGATCGCCAAAAAGTTCATGATTGGATATTTCAAACTCAAACATCTTGATCAAGTTACTGAAAATCTTTGAATGGAAATAAATTGGTTCTGAAATCTCGCTAAACTGATAAATTTGGTCAGATGTTGGTAATTTATCTTGAACAACGTTTGTGTTTGATCTATAAGTATCAGTATTTCCATCGGAAGATGATGAATTTCCAGAGGAATTATCTAATTCAGGAATACTTTCTAAATTTTGGAGTTTAACATTTTGCTTTTCAAGCTCATATTCTAGCAATGGCTTATAACTCTTCTCAAGTGGAAGTATTGCACATAACCAAATTCTAGTCTTATAAATTTTGAAAAGTTCTTTAATTAATCCTCTAAAATCAAGACGTTGTAAACAGTAATAATAAATAATCAATTTCTTCTTGTCAAATTGAAATTCAACATTCTTTATTATCAAATCAAGGTTCAAAGTTGCTGAATAGTTAAGGCAAATTCTATAAGCCATAATTTCATCATTATATTTCAGTACCAATTGGTTCAATTCATGTGGTTTTGCAAATCTCAAAATTTGCTTGTTTGGTAAAGTAATGAAGTTTTCATCTTCATTGATAATAGATTTCAAATTGTTGTTTCCGCCATTTTTGTTATTTGCAGATGTAGATGGTCGGGAAGATGGGTTTGATCCTTGTCCTGAGCTGTTTCCAAATTCGAGACTTTTTAAATGTAGTTTCTTTTTCAAATAGTTGAAAAATAAAGCAAACTTAAAATCGATAACCGGTTTCAAAACCATCACCAAATCCTTGCCTCGATCACCTTCAATTATAATTAAATCTTTAGACATCAATTGTAAGTTTGAATTTTTTGGAAAAGAGATTATATCCAATCGACCATTTTTATTCAAGATTAAAGAATAGTTTTTGTTGCCCATGTGGTTGGAAGACTTTAGATCTTCATTTTGTCTCAACAAAAATTCCAAAAGTTTGTCAACCTTCTTTCTAGTTTTACTAAGATTGGTATCACAAGGTATATTACTAAAACCAAGAAGGTCATTTAATTGATCAACAATTTTCAAAGCTATTTCAAAATCTCCAAAATAAATTGAACACTGTTCAAATTTTTTTACTAAACTTGGAGATGTTATTATAGTATTAGTTGCTTTGTTTAACAATAAACCATCATCAAGTTGTACGTAGATTTGATCAAGATCAGATGGCGTGACATTGAGTAAAGGATTGATAGCAGGTAAAGTAGAACAATCGATACTATTTTTCCTCTTTCCTGGATTTTCAAACAAAGTTCCATTAAAATTTCCGTATGTATTAAGATTATTTAGCGTATTGATATTTGATAGTTGTAACTGAAATTGCTTTGCAGCAAAGTTATCGTGGTTCGAATTGACTAGATCTGCAGCGTAACTTGGTCTTCTATTAAAAATTGTGTTGACACCACCTTGAAGTTCAATTGGTAATGCAAAATTGTTGGAAGATGGAATGAATTGGTTATTATTCAAATTTTGAGAATTAAGTAAAGGTTTATTGTTAGATCCGAGTGCAAATGACGAATGAGGGGATATACGAAATTCATTGTTAGCAGATTTGGATGGTTGAATTTGATCATACAATCCAACGCCATTATTCATATTCAAATGGCTATTTGTAGTATTAATATCGAAGTCTGAGCCAAAAGAATAATCGTTAGATTGTGCTGAAGATTGTGGTGTTGGCTGCTGTGTGAATGGTTGCGTAAAATTAGGATATACCTGTGAATAAGCTCTTTTCTGGTTTGATTGTTGCGATTGTAATTGAGCTTGAGCAGCTTGTGCTTGTAATTGTGCTTGATTTTGTTGAATTTGTAATTGTAAAAGATACTGTTGCTGTTGAGTATTTAAATGTGTTTGTGGGTCACTATTATGATGATATTGGTGGTTTTGGTTTTGGTTTTGGCTCTGGTATTGTTTTGGTAAATCATCAAATGCAGAAAAGCTAGAAGCATGTGGATTCATAAAATTGAAGTTATTGGTATTCTCACTACTGATATTGGTGTCATTAGGATTAAAACCTTGGTTGAACGTCATGGTTGATACGTTGATATTGGACTTATAAAACAATTTTAAAACAAGGGAGAATAAGTATAAGAATCAATCAATCGTTGAGCTGTCTATTATGGAAACACAATTCGGTTTTATTAAATGTAGAAAAATGTCAATGAAAAGAACGTCTTTTTATGTTGTGAGTAAAGTTGTCGTCTAGGTAATGTACAAACAGTTGGTCTTGATAATGAAAGCCGAATATAGCGGCGAATTTTGATGAAGTGACAAGTAACTTTGCAATTCTCTATTAATAGCTAATTACCAGTAGCGGGTCGTAATTAGGGGTGTTGGTGGTGAGAATTTGCGTATGTGGTGTTGAAGAAAGGTTGTAATTAACGCCAGTTGCCACTTTAGAAAGTGCACGTATCGGTCATTGGGGGGCCCAGCATCTCGCTAGGGCCTGGGAGAGAGAGATCCATGGGGCGCTCGCCTGTCGCCGAGCTGAGGATTTTCTGGGAATCCCCAGTGCATTAATTTCTCGCGTGGAAGACAATAGAAACTGTACGGACACTAACAATAGCGCAATCATCTGAGTGGTGAGGTTACAGTGAACAGCGGGTCTCTCGTGAGGATATATCTCGATGGCTGAGTGGTCTTTCACTTTTATAAGAGCTTTGTAGTTTTTTACAGAAGAAAGTAGAAAAAAACGGACACAGATATACAAATTGTTAACATCACAGCCGTTTCGAAATTGGGGGGTATATATTAGATTCTTCTATTTTTAAGCAACACGGGACAATTTATGGAAGTTTGGTTTACGAATTCGGAATAACACCAGTCGTGTGTTCCCATTTCCATTGCCAGATACCATCACATATCTCCCATTGTGATATCAATACACCATAACTATCGTGTGTATGAGACGATTCCGTGTACCTTTTCTTTATGACATCATCAATAGCTTCGTCAACTTCATCATAGAAAGTATAGGCCTTGGAATCAATTCCTAAAAAGCGGCATAAGTCACCGCCTTTAATGTATACTACTAAAGAGTCGCCATTTTCATCGAACAATTCAATTTTCAATTGTTTTGTCATTAGTAACTTATCTTCGTTTACGTAAACATAACTCTCTTTGGGATTGATTACCACAATCTTTTCAGCAATGATGAATTGTGGACGATACATTTCACATAAATATGACTTGATATCACAGATAAGTGAATAGTTCATGTTCTTATACTTCCGTGTCAAACTTGTTGAATGAAGTTCAGGGGGATTGTCAATTTTTCTTCTTTTTGAAGATTGAATCACATTGCAAGCAGGTGGTGTAGTAATCTGACTTGTATTCTGAGAAGAGTATATTTCCTCGTTGATATCAGTATCGTCAGTAATATCACCATCCAAATCAATTGTATCAAAAATATGAGTATGTTCATAACCTTTATAATAAGCATCCCATATATCTAATAAATTATGCTTTTGTAAATGTAAATACAATTCCGAGAGAGGTATAATTGAAACAAAATTACAAGATTGTAGTTCAGTCTTGCCAAGGTATTCACGTGTTCGTAGTTTAAAATAACACCATATACCATAATTGTCAAGTTTCTCTGTCCAATATTGCGGACGAACTAAAACTCCATCTTCTGTAACATATTTCATTTCTCCATAGAAAAAATCATACCTTCTAACATGTGCAATTAGATTAATCTTATTTCGTAATTGAACAGCTAAACGATCAAAACATTCAGGGAACATGCAGAAATTGTAAACGTTATGATCTAATCGTTCGTCATTGAAATCTTTCCCTCCAAATAAACTTTCAGACATTGAATATGCTGGTTTAGAAAAATCTGTTGCGAATATTTGGTATGGTTTCTTATTGTAACCAATTTGTGGTGCATATTTCCTTGAAATTCCAACTATTAAGCCCATGCAATAAATGTAATCATTTTTTTCGGAATTGTGCTGTGGGAAATCTTTAGCTCTAGTTATTCGTTCTATATTGGGACTATTATTGAAACTACATGACGATAATGGCATTTGTTTGTTGAATGATTAACTTGATAGTATTTATTGTTTGAAAAGTACATTGATAGAAGAAAAAAACGCGTCTACAATTTTATTCTTCTACTGAAGTTTAAGTTAAACTTTAAAGTTTTAATTAATAATCTATATTAACAGAAAGATGCCAGTTGATGACTCAATCCATCATTGAATCTCAAACAGATGTATATAAGAATGGAAGGGAATTATACAGTGATGGTAAGTGGGAGGGGTGAAAAAAAAAGAGAGAATAAAAATAAGCGTTAGATGAATCCTTTGATTAGAATTATGTCAGTTCAGCGAGTTGAGCGTTGAAATGCAAATGAAATTGAGAAATATTTTCCAATTATAAGACTAATTTCTTTGGTTGTTCCCATGGGTTTTCTTGGTTAGTAAAGTGACCGTAGGAAGCAGTCTTGAAGTAGATTGGTCTTGCTAAGTCTAATTCCTTAACTAAACAACCTGGTCTTAAGTCGAAGTTCTTTCTAACAATTTCAACTAATTCTGTTGAAGATTTTTTAGAAGTACCATAAGAATCAATGTAGATAGATAATGGTTCAGCAACACCAATAGCATAAGAGAATTGGACTAAACATCTTCTAGCTAAACCTGCAGTAACTAAAGATTTAGCGACCCATCTTGCAGCATAAGCAGCAGATCTGTCAACCTTTGAGAAATCTTTACCAGAGAAAGCACCACCACCGTGAGCACCCCAACCACCGTAAGTATCAACAATGATTTTTCTACCAGTTAAACCAGCATCACCTTGTGGACCACCAATAACGAATCTACCAGAAGGTTGAATGTGATAAATAGTCTTGTCATCTAATAAGTGTTCTGGGACAACTTTTTTAATGATATGTTCCTTAATTTCGGATCTAAGATCTTCAGTAGAAATTTCATCAGCGTGTTGAGCGGAAATAACAACAGTATCAACTCTTAATGGAATAACAGCACCATTTTCTTGCTTGTATTCAATAGTAACTTGAGTCTTAGTATCTGGTCTTAACCATGGTAAAGTACCGTTTCTTCTTGCATCTGCCATTGCAGCGTTTAACTTGTGAGCTAATAAGATAGTCAAAGGTAATTTTTCATCAGTTTCGTCAGAAGCGTAACCAAACATAATACCTTGATCACCTGCACCTAATTCTTCAATTGCCTTATCATAATGTAAACCTTGAGCAATATCTGGAGATTGTTGTTCGATTGCAACTAAAACGTTACAAGTTTTGTAATCGAAACCCTTTTCAGAGGAATCGTAACCAATGTGCTTGATGGTATCTCTAATAACTTTTTGGAAATCAATGTTTGCCTTGGTAGTGATTTCACCGAAAACCATAATCATACCAGTCTTTGCAGCAGTTTCACATGCAACCTTGGATAATGGGTCGACAGCTAAACATGCATCTAAGATAGCATCAGAGACTTGATCACAAATCTTATCTGGGTGACCTTCACCGACGGATTCAGAACTAAGAGATTGATGTTAGTTAGTATTTGATTTATGTATTTGCGGGAAATTTCTCCGCCACAGTTTTTTTTTTTTTTTTTTCAAATCCTGTGCAAAAGAATATGAAATAAGATCAATATCGAATGGTGTAGTTGCGTAGAGATACATACGTAAAGAAGAAGTTTTCAGTAGACATTGTTGAATAGGAATGGGGATACTAAACAGAAAGGAAATATGAAAGGGAGAAATTTAAAGGAAACAAACACAATACAACACAGTCTAAGACAAGAGAAAGTAGGTTTCTTTTAAGCATGGATGCTGGACCAGCTACTCGTGTTTGGGCAGATTTTTCACATTCATATTTTTTCACATGCAATTTGCAAGAATCAAGTCAAGCTTGTGCATGTGAAGCGCGACCTCTCTCTCTCTGTCTTTCTCTCTCTCTTTCTCTCTCTCTCGTTCCCCCAGCTCCTCGTTCCCCGTTCCCCCCCGTGGCTAGCCGCGGTGCACGCGCCCGACGCTGCACGCCCGTTCGGGGTCAGGACTGGGAACCAATATGATTGTCACCAAGCCACCGCATCACCGTTGCACGGCTCAGCGACACCTGAGTCTTGTTCCTGGCTGTCTGTGTTCGGAGGCAGAGTGTGACTCTCCCGTGACATGCCAGGCGCAAGCTGTGTGAGTGGACTCGTGGTGCAGAAACCCTCAGTTGCAATGGTGACCGACCACTCGGACCTAACAAACCCTCGTCGATCCTTGACTGAAGAGGGAAAGTCATGGAGTTTACTCTTGAAATTGCGCGCGGTCACGTGATCGCGCCTCCAAGACAGTCAGAGAGGCAGACGTAAATAGCTCCATCTAACTTTCATTAAAATCAATAAATTCATACAAAGCATGGTTATTATATATATGTAGATTGGCATCATTGTGGCCAGAGTATTATACCTTAGGTTTCTTCCAGAAATACTGTTTGTGGGTCTTTCTACAACTTCTTAAGTGAGATGATGAACCTTTCAGGTCCTCAACAAGCATCACTCTCTGTTTATCTGAATCTTTCTCAGGAACATAATAGTATTCTTCATCTAATGGTTTACCAGCTGCATCTTTACCCTGTCTGAAAATAACACCAATACAATCAATATGATGTATTAGTAAACATCTGAGTTGTAGTTTATTCAAAGAATGCTTCTTAATCGAGTTTAATTCAAGTAATGAACTAAATGGTGTTTGCAAAACCCTTGAATATGCGATATGATTCGTTAGCAAATTGGAAATATCTTCAAGTTCTGGAATACTTGAAAGCACTTCATCAACATCTTCCTTCGGCATACTCTTGAGAATTTCCTCTTCTGTTTTCTTCACCTTTTTAGGTCTGCCTCTCTTTTTCATCTCCTCATTCGAAGTTTCTTCAGGTGGCTTGCTACTTTCTCTATGATTACTATCCTTCTTGTCTAAAATTGTTTCCTTGGCAGTTTCGTATGCTACTGATGTAGAAGCCTTAGATGATGAGGTTGATTCATCTACTTCTAATTTCTCAATTGCTAAAGTTTGTGTTTGCGTAATAATTCTATCTTTCGGCTTTTCAATGATTAATCTTTTAATTTCAGTAGTCTTAATTTTTGGGGTTTGAGTAGTTACCGGATTGACCAAATTTGCATCCTTTTGAATTTCAATTGATGATGGTGGTATATTGACTATATTTTCTGTAACATCAAGTAATATCTTTCTAGTTGTAGATTTTTCTTGTGGAATCGGTGTTGGTGTTGAGTCCTTAATCTTACTGCTCTTAGTTAATGTAACTGGTGATGCACTTGGAGAAGCAGTTGGAGTTGGTCTCTTATAGATGATGGTATTGGATAAGAAATCTTTTGGAATAGGACTTGCTTGTCTAGTAAACGAACCAGTATTCTTTTCAATTTCACTCAATGTTGGACGTGTAGAAAATTGTAGTTTCTTCTGTTCTACAATTGCAGTTAATTCTGAAGTAGATAATTTTCTCAGTGGTTTGGATTCCAATGTATTGGTGTTAGTTGATTCAAACTTGATACTCCGATTGAAGGCAAGCAATGCTAATTCACCTCTAAAATCTAACACAATACCATCAATGAGAGGTATCTTGACAGATTCTCCTTTCAACATGAAAAAATTAGTAAAGCTGTTAGTTCTTTTCAAAATTCTACATTCCAACTCATCTTGTTCGTCGTCAGTTTCGGCAGGTTCTTCGATAGAAACTACATAATCTTGTTCCTTTATATGTTTGACATTAATCAATTTCGGAATAGTAATATTGATACCATTAAAACCAATGCACTTAAGGCTAATCATCTCTAAATCTTTTTCAAAGTTAATTTCTGCATGGACTCTGGAAATCAATTTATTACTGGAATTCAACTTGAAACTACACGACATACCAGATCTGCCAATCTTGAAAGTATCACCATTAAGTGGAACATTTATCACATTTTTAAAATTAACACTTAATGGTTGCGCTACATCAATCGATTTCGATTTATCAAGCTTCATTTTCTTATTAGAAAATTCAGATTGATGTAACGCGTTGTTCTTAGATGGTGATGATTTAACTTCAGAATGTAGCATTGATTGGTCGTTAATATCACTACCAACTGTAACATCACCTAACGATGAGGATGGATCTGGAGTTATGTAAGCATTATCTTTGTCATTTTGAATAAGGATATCGTTACATGCATTCTTTAAAGTGTGCTTTTGTTGAATTAGAGCACTGAAAGTATCTTCGTGTTCAAAGTCGTTATTCAACAAGGGCGAAGATGGTGGGAACTGTGTGTTCATGCTTCTGGCTTAATCAAATTATTGTTAATATATTTCTCAAAAGAAGTAACAACTAACTGTTGAAACAAAAGAAACAAAATTCTTGAAGGTAGCTTTCACACTGTACTTTTTGGTGTATTACAATTAACACAATAAAATAAAAGATAAACAAACGCGTCACGCGTAATAAAACCTAGTACACTTGAAAATAATAGCAGCGCGTTGGGGGCTCATCTGAATTTATTTGTACAAAAGAAAAATAATCTCACGAGGGTTCCGACAAAATGACATCACGTGTCTGCAAGTAGGTTTGAATTAAAATTTTACTTTGACGTTTTTTTGTTGGAAACACAGTCACGAAGTTTTCAACACGGGAGAAGCCTCGCGCTCCGTATTGGGCAGGTTGCTCCACGGGACTGTAGCGACTGAGTCTCTCACTCTGGATGTGAAGTATCTTGAAAAATATACCCGAAAATTCAGTTAGTGATGCTTTCACTTTTGTCAGTAACTAAACACAAACGACATGTCCAGTATGTATATCTTGAACTATTGAATTTACACCAACTGATTTAACGTCGAATATGTGGTTATTATATTTGTCTAGAGACTTTTCAGTGATATTTCTAAACATAAACAAAATTCATAAAACAAGCTTAATGACAATTGAATCAAAATATAACTTCACCATAGATAAAGTCGATCTTTTTGAATGATAGTATTTGAATCAGTCTTTGCCAACTAATCAAAGAAGAAATGTGATAACCATTAAGTATAATCAAAAGATACAAAGAATCGACTTGAATTAATTACCCTAAATTCTCAATACAAACAATTACTAACATAAATGAATAATTTCTTTTCTATCACAGAGGGTACTCCATCTTTAGGTAAGAAACACGTCAAATCCCACACTTTATGTAAGAGATGTGGTCAAAGATCTTTCCACAACCAAAAGAAGACTTGTGCTTCTTGTGGTTACCCAGCAGCTAAAATGAGAAAGTACAACTGGGCTAACAAGGCAAAGAGAAGAAGAACTACTGGTACTGGTAGAATGTCTTACTTGAAGTACGTTTCCAGAAAGTTCAAGAACGGTTTCCAATCTGAAAACTAAATTTGAAGTTTATATTCCAACTTTATAAAATTTAATTAACCTTCTCAGTACATTATAAATAAAATATATGATAAATACAATTGGGTATTGGATCTATATCATTTTGTAATCAACAAAATTCTCGGTGTCATCATCTTCAATATAATTGATACTTTTATATATTCTCTCAGATTCATCTTCGGTTACCAATCTCGAAAAAATATCTCTAGCTATTGCAATCATTTCATCTGGATAATTAAATTCAATACCATTATAGATATCAGTTTCTACTTGAATACGATGTTTTGTTAGTTCGGTTCTTTCCTCTAATGATAATTTATCCATTGTAAGTATCGAATTCCATAATCCAAAATTATCTAATTCTTTTATTTCCTGCTCTGCAATGAAAACAGTACCATTATACATTTGCTCATTCCTAAGCTTGGTAATAAATTCAATCGATTGATTTTTCATGCTATTAGATGTTATTCTCATTAAATTAGCAATCAGTTCTCTGTATGTCAATTTTGGAAGATTCGTTACTTTAACAATAGATTCACCTTCAAGTAGGTGATGAATTATAATTATGGATTTTGTTATTATTTCTACTTTAATACCATTGTTTATTGACCTTGGCGCTCGGTATATCAATTCTTGTTGTTCCCCCACCAACTCACTCAAAGTACAAAGCAATTTAATATGCATGTTGTATGGCAAAGATAGCATTATTGATGAAGAATAATAAACTTCAAAAAGATTCAGTATTTGAAGTTTCGTTCGCAGCATATATTCATCCCTTTTAGAAAAACAGGTATGCTTCTCTTTTAATACTGCTTCGTAAACATCAAAAGAATTTGTTTTTGCTAATGATGATAACTTACCTTTTGGTAGCGAAACAAGCTCCAAAAGTTCAATAAAGTCATTGCTTCCAATCATATTATTCAAACCATAAATATCAAAGTGGACCTGTGTGGGTGAAAGACTAGTTAGAAATGTCATTAATTGTTCAAGAGGTTTGCAACTTTTAGCTGGTAATTCTTTAACTTTATTGAGAGGATTAATTCTAATATTTTCAAATGCAAATCTATCTTCATCAATTATTGAGTTCATTAAAATACAAATAGTATTGTGAATAAAATGTAGCGGAGTCTTTCTTGATAACAAGCTATTGGTTAGCAATTTTTCAGGTATATTTTTCCACAATATAGAATTGCATGCTGAATCTTCTTTGGTAAATATATGAACAGATGCAATCTTGCTCAGAGTCAGCAAAACGTCACTCAAAAAAATAGCACTAAAGACTTCGAGAACTTTGACATGAATTGGTTTCTCGATGAAGCTGAGGTCAACATCATTTTGATTATCAATTGAAAATTGATTATGACTAGGCAAACTTAAATATTCATATTCCTGTTTTAAAATATCAGGAAACATTGATATTAATGCACAAACTTGTTTGGACAATTCACCTATCAGTAACTCATTAATTGCAAGATGTTTATAATTTAGCGAGAAATTAATCATAGCAACTAAGAAGGGCACAGCAAGTAGGCTTTCCTTTTCTAATATTGCATGTTCAATGTAATTGACTAAAATTCGAATAAATCTCGATAGAAGATTATCAATTCGATCTCTATCCTGAAAATTTATTAAGTATTTTAGTATTGCTGATTTAAAGCTAGTTTTATTTTTGAGAATTTGAAAGTTATCTGTATAATAATCAAAGGATGATGATATACTTTCAAGGTATTGTAAAGTTGGTAGCTTCATTCCAGGTATTGTATAATTTGATAATGTTTCAATGAATAACGTCTTTTCGTTTTGAAAAAAAGTGGCTTGGTTAACCACAATTATTTTCATGACCTCCGGCGATGGATCGGTATCAAGATGGAAACTTAAATTAGCTTCAGATTCATTAATATTGTCAGCTTTAGATAGCTCAGATGTAGTTGATGTATTATTGTATGATGTATTTTGTGTTGAGCTTAAAGATTGGTTAGGTATGTCTCCCTCTACTACTTCAACATGTCTGAGTTTCCTTTTCTTATTGAATGTTTGATTTAAATTTTTGTTTTCAGAAACCAAGAACTCATTTTTGGACTTTGCTTCCATTAAATTCTCATTCAACGCTTGAATTGATTCTTCCTTCTCTTCAATGATTTTTAGGTACTCATTTTTTAGCTGTTCTTGTTGTTTCAATTGATCTTGATGTAGCTTTGCCAGCTGATTTTTCAAAATAGCATTCTCACCCAAAACCTCATATATTTTATCACTATCCGTATCATTCAGATGTCGACTTGATAGTTGGAAATTTTGCTTCTTCCTTATCTCCTGGTGCTGTAATGGCTGTGTTTGATTGTTCTGCTTTTGGGTCAGTTGCACCTGTTTTAACGCTTGATCAATCTCATATTCATCAAAAGAATCATCAAATGAGTCATCGAATGAATCAGCATCAGACGTCATCACTTTTAATCAATCCTACTTGAAAATGAGACACAAATTCAATACTTGATTTAAGTTTTATTGTCATCAAACATTGTCAAGTCACGTGACATTTCATGATTTGCTTTATACTGATCAAATTTTTGATAGAATTTACATAATTTACTAGTTGGACCAGGTGCACAATCTAAAAATTTTTCAAACAGAGGCCTTTGACTCAAAAGTTACAGACATAAAAGCGTACCATATATACAAAGATGGTTAGTGATTCTAAGGAAAGGGACACTATTAATAAACTTAAAAAGTCAGGGATAAAGAGAGATGTTCCTGAAGCAACTTTAGTGCCAGTACAACCGAAACCTCT
The DNA here is from genome assembly GCA_039700735.1 of Pichia pseudocactophila. Lineage (NCBI taxonomy): Eukaryota > Fungi > Ascomycota > Pichiomycetes > Pichiales > Pichiaceae > Pichia > Pichia pseudocactophila. The sequence continues at coordinate 705,108 of JBBJZV010000117.1, forward strand.
CAGTTCTAAAGATAAAGATACAAAAAGACTCATAGTTGTCTTAACACAAGCATGTTTGGAAACTCATAAAGTAAGCTCTAGTGGTGGACCATCTCATGATAAGTATGTTTTACTCAATTGTGATGATCATCAAGGTCTTTTAAGAAAGATGGGACGTGATATATCAGAAGCTAGACCAGATATTACACATCAATGTCTTTTGACACTATTAGATTCACCTATAAATAAAGCTGGAAAACTTCAAGTTTATATACAAACAGCTAAGAATGTATTAATTGAAGTTAATCCATCGGTTCGTATTCCAAGAACTTTCAAGAGATTTTCTGGTTTAATGGTTCAGCTTCTACATCAGTTGTCGATCAGGAGTGTCGATTCCGAAGATAAATTATTAAAAGTTATCAAGAATCCAATCACAGATCATTTACCAACAAAATGTCGTAAAATCACACTTTCTTTTGATGCAGAGGTTGTCAAACCACAAGATTATATCAATACATTAGCTGATGATGAAAGCTTGTGTGTCTTTGTTGGTGCTATGGCTAGAGGTAAAGATAATTTTGCTGATGAAATTATCGATGAAAAGATTGGTTTGTCAGAGTATCCATTATCTGCATCTGTTGCATGTAGTAAAATGTGTCATGGTGCAGAAGATGCTTGGAATATCATGTAGGTATATATTCGCTAATTAATAGAACCGTTTAACATGTAAAAGGTGGCCATATCTCTGTTTGAACTAAGTGATCTGGTTACAGCCCCAAAGATTTAGAAAATATCAAAGTGCTAATGAAACTTAAATTTTTTGCTTACGTAAGCGTCACAACAACAATATTGTCGTGTGATGCCCTAAACTTATATCTTCAACTTTTCTTTGCAGTGAAATTAGAGGCATCATAACTTTAAATAATCAATGAGTTATTCTTCTTTTGGTATTTTAGAAAGTTTTAGTTGTTATTTTTCTTTCTAACAAGAACTTTTCTGTGTATTGAAATTTTCAATTTTGCTTGCCAAAACATAAACCAAAAGTTTGTTTGATAAATTTGCTATAAATCTATAAATTTAAACTTTGTAATGCCTATTTTTGAATCTCCTGCTATTTACGTGCAAAGTGTTTTCACTACAATTGCTACATATTTTATTCAACATGCATATATTAAACCTGTTATTGACTTACACTCAACTGATGCCAATTTTGTCCCGTTGGTCCCAACAAAGGCAGTTCATGTTAGAAGGGATAACAATGCAAGACAGACTAAGATTAACGTTTTCGATAATAAAGGTAACAAGATTTACACCATCGAAAGACATTCTGCATCTACTCCAACTTGGTCAATGTTCACATATCCACACAGACATGAAATTGCTACCATCAGGGCAGGTTTTTTCCTCAAGTCTTTTGACTTTCACAATAAGCCAGGTATTCAACATAGAGTTTTGGGAGCTGAAACAGGGCTATCTGGTAGACTCAAAACTTTTTACTTGAATGATGGTCATAAATACGTTTGGACTAGGGGGGCTAAATTTTTAGAAAAGATTACAAATCCCGGCGGAAATGAAGAAGAGACAAGAGAGCGTATTGCAAAAGTCAGATTAATGAGACAACGTAAATTTGATTATGAGTTAGTTGTTGATGAAAAGAAAATTGATCTTGAAGTAGCAATTGCTACCGGATTCCTCTGTATGATGACATTTTGGGGAATGGGTGATATTACTGAGACAGTTGGTCCAACCTATATTCCAGATCCTATTGAGGAACCTGAAAATTTACAAGAATCAACAAAATCTGATGCTCAAGAGCCAGTTATCGTTGAGAAGGTAATTGAAAGAATAATTGAAAAAGTTGTTCCTGTTGACAGGGTTGTGGAGAAAGTTGTTCCTGCTCCTCTTTCAACCATCCCTATAACCACATCTGAATACAACCAATCATCCCTTCAACCAAATATTACATTTGAAGTTGATGCAGGAGATGATGCAGATGTTATTATTGAAAAAGCCTGAAAGAGTGAGAAATTGTAGATGTTATAGAAAAAAAAAATCACCGTGTGTAGCAGTAATTATAGATCCATCCCACACCGATGGAGTTGATTTGATTCGATCTCGACGCGACGACTCTCCTCTCAGACCCAGGGCCGCGACCGACGGGAATTCTCCGTGACTCAGATCTAGGGCCCATTTGCACAGCCTGCCCCGGGAGACTTCCCCGGGAGACTTCCCCGGGAGACTTCCCCGCAAAATACCCACCATTGTGCCCTGGCCGATGGCATCCAGCATCCACTGTGGGGACAGAGTCCCATCCTGTGATGATGGGACACATCCCAACCGTGACCATGCATCATCCTTGGGGAATAAGCTTGTTTATCCATTGATAAACAATTATTTGCACCGTCTCTCCTTTAATTCATTCACCTGTAGATATCTTAAAAAACTACTTGCTTTAATTTTCTTTCCTTTCAAGTTTTACTACACCCTACTTACACTTTTTAAACACATTATAACTGTCAATATAGTTTTGAACCCCAACAATGTCTGGTAGAAGAAGCTCCTCTGTATCCACTGCCGTTTGTCCACTATGCAATGGTTTGTCTTGGTCAGGTTACGATGGAGAAACTATTCCTAATGATATTCAAGCGCTTATGACGGAGTTCCCAAAGAAGTCTTGGTGTACCTGTGGACATGTGCTGGACACTCCTCTTCCACATCTCCCACCTAAAGCCGGTACAGGTGACAGAAGACCATCCACCTAATCTTTTAATAACGCTTTCTTTCTCAAATACATACTATATACACTTTGTTATGTAAGCTAACTTTTACCTTTAGTCACACTACTTATATCTGCTTTTCTCTGTGCATGAAAGGCGATCGACTTGATTTGTCAGATTAAGGGGAAATTTGCGGCTCAACCTCTTCGCGCCACACTGAATACAATGCTTAGAAATTTCAGGTTCTTAGTAAGCTTACAATTTGTCAGGCATTTCAGATCTAGTGATCGCCCCATCGGTTTTCATTATTTAAGCAAACAGAGAACGTACCTCTTGGATCATCAGATGCTTATTGTCCTATCTTAAGTCAATCTATGAATATTTTAACTATCTTATTTACTTTGTTAGTTGTTTTTATGTCTGTTTTCTATAAATTCTACAACAATATTGGAAAACCTGCAATTAAAGAAGCTGTCAATCAAGTTAAATCAATTACAATGCCAGATTACGAACATTTTTCCTTCAAGAAGTCCGAAAAAACACTTCCAATTTTTTTTCTTTCACATGGTGGCCCAACTTTTGCTGATAAACATGACAAACTGGGCAGTGACCTAGGTGCTTGGAATACTACCAGAAGTATAGGTAATTACATAAAGAACGTTATCAAACCTGATTTTTTAATTGTTGTCTCAGCACACTGGCAGACGGATACACCGGATGTGATCAATGTTTCAATTCCAGGTGAAGGTGAAGCGTGGTACCAACAAAATTGTGCTTCAAAAAAAATTAGACCCGATGAAAATGCATTGGTTTATGACTTTTATGGATTTCCAAAAAAATTTTATGAAAGTCAATTCCATACAGTTGCTAATAAAGTCATTGCGGATGATATAGTACAAACTTTGAAAGATTCTGACTGGTTTCAAGCAAAAACTCAAGAAAGAGGTATTGATCATGGTGCTTTTGTACCACTTAAAGTTGCATTAGGTAACGTTGATGTTTTGGATTCAGGAAAACTAGATGTTGAATTCCCAGTTATTCAAGTCTCATTAGCTGGTACACCAGATATTGAAATTCACTGGAGATTAGGCGAAACTTTATCAAGATACAGGGATCTTAATGGTGCTATTATTTTCTCTGGAATGTCAGTGCATAATTTACGTGATTTGGGCAGAGCAATGGCTCAAAATAATAAACCTTTAGAATATACCCAACCATTCAATGAAATTTTAACTAAAATATTAACCAATCCAAACAGAAATGAAATTTTAGATGATTTAAAACAACTGCCTAGAAATCCTGAGTACAGCAAATTTTATAGAGCTGCACATCCAACTAATGAACATTTATTGCCAGCAATTGTTGCTGCAGGTGCATCTAGAGGTGATGAATGTAAACTTTTGTATACTTCTTCATCTGGCTCATTAGGATGGAATTTATATAGTTGGGGTTCCACCGACGGGCTTAAACTAAATAACTAACTTTTATAATCAATATTCTCGAATTATAGTTCAAACTTGTGTTGATTCTTTCCAGAAAGCCCACCAGTTTTTTGTTGTTTTATCAAAAGATTACTAGTAGACAAATTAGTATACGGAGCAGATATTATTTATAATTTAAAAGACACTTTATAAATTAGGGGGGTAGTCCTTTTAATACAACTATTATTGTCTACTTTTCGCAGAGTTCTGATGCAGTCACGTGAGATAATAAGACTCGCGCTATGATTTTTCAATAACCAGATTGATCAGTGAAGTGTTGATAATGATAAAAAATCTGAAACATCTTCAAAACATTGTAATTAATCTCCGCTGGCTAGTATACTTCCTTACATTTACTCATGCCTTGTACAAGAATGATGAACTACTCCTTTTTCGAAATGTTCTTCATAAATTGATACAAAACTTCAAAATGCTATTTACTCATCCAGATACAATCGATAGTACTAACTACAGAAGACCTTATCTTAACTTCAAAGAGAAAGTAACACAGATTTTTTTCTATCCTTATACTGTTGTGCTATTGCTTTTCATAATAAAGTTAATGTTTTTTTTAAATTCGTTAATTAACTCACTCGAACAAGCTAGGGAAAACTCACATCTTCTATATAACTCTGTGGAGAAGTACGCATCGAATGTGGTATCATTTCCACATTACATGACCAAAGCATCAAACTATATGATAGCAAAAGCTTTGGAAGCTGCAAATGATGGCTTAATGAACACACTCACCATGATCATGAATGCCTCAGAAAACATTATATACTTCATGGTGGAATTATCTGTAGGAACATATGCATGTTTGTTAATGGCAGCAATTGATAATACTGCAATGGCGGCTTTAAATGCCACTGAAAATGTGTTATCTGTAGCAAATGATACTTTACAGGCATTTGCTCATGATCTCAATGATGGATTGCAGGATCTTAGCTCTGCTATTAATGAAGTTGTTGATACAGCTGAAGATACCGGCGACGCTTTGAAACATCTCTTTGGTGGTGGATCAAGAAATAAAAAGGGTAATAATACCGTTACGGAAAGATTACATCATGTGAATTTAACAATTGCAAATATGCAAAACTGGAAGATATCAGGAAATATAAATGATAAAATAGAGAAACTAAAGGATGATATCCCCGACTTTACCGATGTTCAAAACTATACTAAAAAGGTCATCGAACTGCCGTTTAAGGAGTTAACACGTCAAGTGAACGCAAATAAGAACAGAACCTTTGATGCGAATGCATTGTACGTTCCAGGAATGGCAACTTTAGATTTTACAAATGGCTCACAACATATTGATGACATGTATACCAACCTGATAGGTACAGCTAAAACCACAACACATATAATTATTGGAATTATTTGTTTATCGATTTTAGTTCTACTCATTTATGCATTTTGGACAGAACTAAAAGATTGGCGAAGGGTACTAGAAGCTTCAAGAAGCTTAAATCTTACCAACGAATCTTACATTAGTGGGGACACAAAGAAACAGTATAATGTGGAAGTCATTAAAACAATGCAATGGAGGACCGCTGACTTTCTAAGTACGATAGTTTCTGAAAAGATTTTGAGGATCAAAGATCCAGTTATTATTAACAATATTCGATGGGTAATGAATTATGCGGCATCACCTTACCTCTTCCCATTCTTCTTATTAGGATTATTGGGTCTGGTTTCTGTTTTGTGTCAATATATTATTCTTCATTTTGTGAGTAAGATAGATATTAGCTCTAACAGTGATGAGATCTTTTATAGCACGAAAATGGAAATATACACCAGTTTCAACAATTCTTTGAGTGATTGGACAAATCATACTAACGATTACATAGCCAATTATCAAAATGATGTTAATGATAATTTACTTGCATGGGTGGATACTGCAGCTACAACTGTAAATAATACTGTAACAGAATTTGATAACAAAATGAATTCGGCAATTGATGCGTTGTTCAAAGGAACACCACTCTATGGACCCGTGGAACAAATTGTCTTTTGTGTTATAGAATCTAAGATTCAAAAAATTCAAAAGGCAATGACCTGGCTTGCTAATCATGCACATCTTCAACTACCTAACCTTGATCCAAAGGAGATTCTTGCTCATTCTGCAGCAATACAGGCAGGTGATGTTTCAGACTCTTTTGATAACAACATCGATGATTTCAAAGAGAAAGCTAAACTGTTACTTTCAAAAATTATTCATTTTTATAAGCGACAATGTCAGATTCTATTATATATATCATTGGGAATAATGGGTATTTGGTTCTTCTTTTTTATGGTTGGTATTTTGATACTGTTGATAAGAGAACATAATATTGCGAAAGAACAGAAACAACACTTAGAGAAGGATGATTTTGATGATAGCGACTATACCCTACATCCACCGTTTGATACAATAAGCCATAAGTCGATTTTATTTGAAAACCAATCTGACTGCTCCACCCCGAAAATTACTCAAATGATGCAGAGTATACGTGACCAATACTTGAGGCGGAAAGAAAACTATGTCAGAACGCCAACAGATTCGAAGCCTAGACTAGAATCGTATCTAAGTCAAAACTATGAAAAGTTTACTGCTAATCAAACGTACGGAAATAGCCCTCATATAGAAACTGTCCAAAAATCTGAAAAACTGAAAGAGAAATGTAACATTTCTCCAGTTTTAGGTTCCGAAATGGATGAGAATTATGATCAGGATTTATGGAGTGATTCTACAATTTCAATCATTGAAGAACACCTCAGCTCAATTCAAAATGCCAGATTGAGGACACCTTAGCTGAAAATTATTCGTTTGATTCAAATTATAAATAGATTATAGCTTTATATTGTACACATTGTTAGATTATTTTGAAAATCTAATCTTCTTGATCAGATTTTGATTCATGTTTAGTATGTCTTTTGCTCTTCTTCTTTTCCTTCTTCTCGCTGTCATCCTCATGATTACTTTTTCTCTTTTTGGATTTTTTCAACAAAGGGTTTTCTCTGATTTCTTCATCTGGAGCAACATAATCCTTTGCTTTTTCTTGTTGTTTGATCTCTTTCATTTCATCTTGTTTCTGCTTTTTCTCTTGTAATTCCTTCACTTTCTTTTCTTTTTTGCTCAAGAAATATTCACCAGATTCAATTTGAAGATCAACCTTACGAGGTAATTGTTGTGGAGGAAATGGTGTGTATACCTTTTCTTTTTTACCCTTAGCTTCTGCATCCTTAACTTGCTTAGGTTTCTTACGTGCAACAGTACGCTTCTTGAACTGTGGCAAGAATCTATCCCAACTCTCATTAGCTAGTTCAGGTCTCTTAGCTAGTTCTTTACGAATCATGAGTTCTTTGATATGATATATAGGATGAATATTTTTCATACAGTCTTCAATAACTCTTCTTAAGGTTTTAAGTCCTTGATGTGGACCCATCACTGCCACAGTGTTACCTTGTACTAACATATAACAGTCCGTTAATAGCTCCAAAGCTTTTAAAGTGTTTCCACTTGGTCCAATTAATCTCTGTCTTCTCTTGATAAACCTTTCCTTGTTAGAAACCATACCATCAATTTTAATAATTTCAGCAACAGTATCATCTTGTAAAATTTTTACTGCTTGCGGAAAAGGAACAGACCTTCCTAAAAGTTTAATCAAATCTCTTGCATTCAGAATTGCCATAGGATCGTACGTCTTTCTGGTTGTCTTTACAGTCATTGAACCCTCAACTATATTCAATGTACAATCAATGAAATATTTTTGTAATGCCTTTGTAACATCTGCCCACACAGATTTTAGGTATTCCTCTCTGTATTTTGGAAAGAGTGTGACAAAAGATGATTCCTCAAGAAATGGTGATCCACTAACATTATCTTCTGGCCTGAATTCTTCAATTTTCCACTTATCAATATCTGGAGTATCCCAAGGTTTATCTTTTTTGTGTGTAGAAACCATTTTGTCAGTTGTTTTGTCTTTTGAATGGAGAAGTAGAGATATTTATCAAACGTTTTATAAATTACAAAGAAAATTTTCAATGGCTGAAATTTTTTAACTCATCGATCAGGTCCGATTCTAAAAAATGTTTAACCCTGCCGCAGTACTGTAACAGTATATTGCTAAACAAACATGCAAAAAGGAGGAAGTTTTATGAAGAAGAAGAAGAGTAACAACAGCAACAACAATAATACCAAAATCACTTCAATTAAGAAAAATACTAATAAACCTATCTCGAAAAAGAAGCAAAGGGCTTTAATAAAAAGTAACAAAGTAATGATTGAAAAGCTGGACAATCATTTGGCAGATGATGATATACTAAATATAATGATGTCTGTTGAGACAAAAACAGACACAAAAGAAATAATAGATAGCAACGAAAGCGATACAGAGAAAACTCTTTTGGAAGAAAGTGGTTTGAAAGGGTTAAAGCCTCAAAAATTGTTGAATGATCAAGCAAAAGACAAAAAGACTAATGAAAAAATGGAAAAGACCAAGTCTGAGATAGCTGAACAACTGAAGTTAATTGAGGAATTCAGGTTGTAAACTATTCGATAAACTATTCTCAATATTAATCATTAAGTAATTGGTGTTGAATTTTTCTATGCTTGCTTCGAATTATAAAGACTTAGCTTGAATATATTAAATGACTGTGCAAAGACAGCATTATATACCTGAATCCGAATCTTTTGGAACAATAAATTACCATCATGGTATTTGTTCATTAATGGAAATAACATCAACTAGATCAGAAAATGTGCCTAGCGCGTGGACGGATCAGGAAAACTGTAAACATAGCGCCCAGTAATTAGCTTTATCTTTTTATAGTCACATATTTTTCTTGTTTAAAGTTTGTTTTTCACCTTGAGGAGTGATATATATATCACTATATTACTGACAAGTCACATTTCTTGTGCAAATCATACAGCATGAAAGATGTGCATTTGGTTTCAAGAAATGTTTTGCTTGAAAACCAACATTTAACTCAAGAACTAGAAGAAGTCAATCACAAATTAAAGATCAAAAATGTGCAGCTATATAACTTGGAGACAAGATTGGAAAACCTTGATATCTTTGAACAGCATATGACGTCTTTGAATCTTAGATGCGAATTTTTAGATAGACAAATATCTAATCTGGAACAACAAAAGTTTCACTCTATTGATAACGCCAAGATTTTTACACGATTCAATGATTTTAATTTTAAAATGGAATGGAGAACGACTGAAACAACACTTGAAAACCTATGCACTGAGTTTAAATATTTGAAGGAGCAACTGGATCAAGCCAATGAGCAAATATCATTAGATACATCATTTAATGACGATTCTATGTTATCGAACCAAAGTAAAGTAAACTCGATATTTTCAGAAAATGAATCATGTTCAACAGAAGAATCTAAGTCACTGATGGAACCAGAATGCATCAATAGCTGTTTAGTAGAGTCTAAGCCAATTAAGAAAACTAGCTCTACCAATAGGAAAAAACTTCTCAAGATGGAAAGCTTTTTGAATTTCAAGGATACGAGATCTAATCCAGCCACATCCAACCCAAACTCAGGGATGCAACTCAAAGGTTTCAAGATTAGTAATACCGCTGAATCTCCTTTTTACGAAGCGAACTCTACATTTTTAGAACCTAGTCCAGCTCCTACGAAGAACTCAAGAAAGAAACTTAAGCTTGTTGACCTACCAGCTATTACCGAGGAATACAGTTTTGATGAAACAGTTTCAAACAACAGTGGTACAATCCAGGGTGAATCAAACTTTGAAAAATCTTCGAATAGTTTGAAAGGTCACCACCGCCATTTATCTTTGCCGGACACTTCTTCACTAGAAGACAATAATATTCGTTTAACCCCCAAGGAATTTTTGAAACATTTTATCTCTGATGATGTGAATCTCCGGTCTCGGTATCAGAATAGTGATTACAAAATTACCGATTTTTTGTTTGAGATTAATTCTAAATCGAATCATGTGTCTTCATCTCCTCAATTTTCAAGCTTTAAAGACAGCTATATCGACGAGTCCGAAGAAAACTCAATCTATCATGAACATAATCTCTCTAATCCACAAATAGACTTCAATCAGTTTGATATGGAAAGTTCAGATGGAGATGAAAGTTATGGGAGCGAAAATGCTACCCCTTTGATTTTGAGAAAACAGTCGAAACCTATCCTCTACAGAGCTCAATCACACGAGAGCGTTTTAACAGTTATGAGTAGATCAAATAGAAACCCCCCACTTCAAGATATTGAGTTTGATCTTAAGGCTCAAACGATGAAGTGGCTAAAACCAAATAATCCTGTAGTTTCATCAACTACATTATCCCAAACCAGTATTACTGATGTCTCATCATCAGTCAATCGAACAGCACATGATAACATCATGAATCTCTTAAATTCTGGTGGTACTACTACCATCGAATCTACACCTATTAAACAGACAAAATCCTTCACAAGTTCTCATCGCCACAGCAGTTCCTGGATTCCAACAAAAATTTTTGCTTCACCAATCCCTGTGCCAAAAAAGGAAGTCGAAGAAGCAAAACCGTCCTGGATTTCAAGTTTCATTTTAGGCTCAGGATTTTCTATACCCGAAGAGGACAGCAAAAATAATTGTAACATTAGAAGTTCCGATTTAGTTGATACACCTAAAGCTTATCAATTTCCGAAAAGGGAAATAACAACAAAATTTACTGGTCCATCGTCTGCCTTATTAATTCAAAAGAATGGAAATAAGATGATTCGACATGGGCACCCGTCAAGCTATAATGACACTGCTGTAATAAGTTCAAGAATAAGTTACGGAGCTTTACGTGAAGCATTACAGCAAGATCTTATTTGAAAAATATTCTGTTAAATGATACCTTTTTATATATTCTAACGTTTTCCTATAGATTTAATACCTTTCTCTCTACTCTTCGCTAACATCTTATCTAGTCTATCCAAACCGGACCCACGAACAAGTTTCCTTTTACTTGATTTTTCTTCAATGGATGATGACGAACTGAGACCAGTAACAGCAGCCTTAGAGTTAGCGACAGATTTGGAACTAGTCGTAACATTGATTTCTCTAATAACATTACCTGTATTAGCACTTATTTTTATTTTCTTTTGCGTCGATTTTTTAAACGAAGACGTAATGGAGTTGGTTTTTGTCAATAAACCAAACGACGCTGAATCATCCATATCTTTCGTTGGTTCTTTTGCCTTGGGCTTTGGCACAACTAACTTTCTGGTAAGCTTGACAGACGTTTTCTTTTTGAGCAGTTTTAGTATCTTTGAACCATCATTATCATCATCATCAGTATTATCGGACAAAACTTCAGCTTTCATTCGGCCTGTTTCTTGATCATGGAAAGATCCATACATAACATCATCATCTAGAGTTTCACTTAGTGTTGATTTTTTGTGTTTTTTCAATGGTGGCCTTTGAATGTCCTCAATACCGTTGTAATAATTTTTTAGATCCGAGTTTCTAATAGATTCATCATCATCATTAGTATCCAAGTCAGTAAAGGAACTTGTAAATGAATCTTTGTAGATACTAACATGTGATGGAAGTTTGATGTTTATCTCATCATAAAAAGCCTTTTTGGGATCATTTTCATCAAGTTTGAAGTCATTAGTAGCCCGAAGTTCCCTTTCTTCTCGTAACCTACGTTTCCTAATAAATTCAATCATTCGCCGTTGTTCATCCATTTCATCATCTTCTGAGTCAGAAACATCAAAAACACTATTTTTCGAACGACGTTTTCCTAACTCATGAGTTTTTATGTCCCTATATGTTTTAGCAACTTTAGCTTGATCTTCTTCAAGTTCTTTGTCCAAATGAAACTTTCTTATTTCATCTTCACCGATGTTGGCATTCAATGCATCATCGATCATTTTCTCATCTTCACTATTTTCTTCATCAGAGAAGTCTCTATCTCCTCCACCGACACCGTGAAATTCATCTTCAGATTCAACAGCCTCCTTCTCAACAATATCACCTAAACCTTTGGCTTTGAACTCTGCTTCACGTTTGCGGGCTTCTTCACGTTGTTTTCTCTTAGCTAATTTAATGAGTTCTGCACGTTTCTGCAATTCTTCTACAGTTTCCTCTTCCACTTCAACATCTTCACTATCAGAAGAGTTGATCTTCTTCTTCCTACCAACTTGAACCTTTTCATCTTCATCTTCGTCACTGTCATCATCAACATGATCTTCATTTCCTACCATCTCATTTATTTTAGTACTTCCTAAAGTATCTGTTTTACTATCATCTTTGTCTTTATTGTTGATATCAGTCAATGAAAATGAATCAAGCTTCTGAGTTGAAATTGATAAGACAGCAGAATCATGATCTAATTTTTGAGTTGACATTTCAATTCCATCAGCTTGTGTTTCAAGAATTAGATTTTGTGAGTCGAGAATATCATGAAACTGAATGTTTGATGTGTCGTTAAAAGATTGTGATTGTATGGTTATTTCATTAATACGTGAATTTCTAAAGGTAGGCTGAATATCAGTGGTCGAGTCTGCATTCTCTGAATGATCTTCAACTTCGGCTATTTGTTTTAATTTTGCAAACTTTTCTGCACTTGTGAGACCATCAAATGATTTGTCTTGAGTTCTAACTTTTTCACCCATGTTACTGAGAGTGAAGTTAAACTCACCTAGTTTTCCAGAGGTATCAAATAACCCTGCAGCAGATTGCTGGACTCCATCTTTGATGTTACCTTCATCATTTACCTCTTTGTCATCTTCTTCATCACCGCTTCTGTAGTCTTCAGATTCATCTGAAATATCATAATCACTACTGAATTCAGGATCATCATCATCATGAGTAAGTTTACCTTCTTTCAGCAATTGTTGCTGCTTTTCTAATCTTCGTTTTTCACGTCTCTTTTTCTTGGCTCTTGACGAATTGTTCAGTTGATCTTGAAGTAACATTTTAGCCAATTCGGCATCAGTGTATGTTATTTTAGAGGTCTTGGTTTCTGATAATTTAATTCCTAGTTTATCTTTCAATTCATTAGCCTTCATCCTTTGAATTTTATCTGTAAAAGAAAGCTTCTGAACTTTTTCCATCTTTTGCTTTTTCTTTTTGGAATACTTTAAAGAAAGATCAAGCTTTTTAGTCTTTTGAACCATTGAGATATCAGCTAATGGATCAAAATTATCGTTTTCATCATCATATTCAGATTCAGACAATTCGACAATACCTGTAGAAGAAGTAAGAGAATCATTTTTCTTCATCAAATTTCTAACAGGCTTTATATTGAATCTAATTTCTGGATTAACATCTACTAACAGTTTGTTCAAATTAGATTTTGACTCTTCTTCGCTATCAACATCGAGCTCAAGTTGCTCCAATAATTTATCTTTAGAGTATTCATTTTCAGTAACTATTTTAATACCTTCATTTGCTTTTTTCAAAATTGTATGAGTTTTCAATTTTTTCTCTTTAACGACAACGTCATTGTTTTTCTCATTTCTTGAATCACTAGGTACCTTTATATTCCCAGCAGATTGCTGAATGTTGATTTCTGATTTGTCAACAATGTTTCTTTTTTCTTCACGGATTTTCGACCTCTCTATCTTTCTAGCGAGATATCTTTGTTCTTTAGACAAATTCTCATAGTTATCGATTTTTTTAGAGATGTCATCATTTTCAATATCTGAGGCTTTATCTGCTGTATTGTCATCATCGCTAAAAAAGAGTGACGCTAAGTCTGCACTAGGTTGTATTGGTGCATCGTCATCATCGCCAGTTTCTATATTTTCTTTGGGTAAAGGCACTCTATGTCGAGTAGGACGTATGATTGCTTCATCATCTTCATCATCATCAGTATCAGCAGGTTGTTCTTTCGTTGAAACTTTCGCTTCGTTTAGTTCATTGTCAAGTATGACATTTCTCTTAGCAGTACCATTGTCGTATTCAGCTTGTGTGCTTTCTAGTTTAGTCAGTAAGCCAGTTTCATTATCTGGTTCATCATTATCAGAGTCAATAATAAATTGTTTTCGTTGTACTGGGATAATTGTATTATAATTATCGTTATCTTCACCAATGATAGGTTCTTTCAAGTCGAATTTATCCTCCGACGCAACTTTCATATTTTGACTCAATTTTGATGTAGTTTGTGTAATAGTTTGTGTACTCTCTGTTATCATCTGTGTACTCTGTATTATTTTCTGTGTACTCTGTGTTATCTTCTGTGTATTAAGTTGCGTTTCATTTTGAATAGTAGATTCAGGGCTAATGTCATGAGCAACATCAGAATTTGTATTTGTTAAATTTTGTGTTAGTGGTGGTACTCCCATAATACGTGTTATATTTTTAGTTTGTGTAACATGTTCAATGGATTTATTTGATTCCTTAATTATATATTGTTTCTCAGCAATCTGTGTAGTATTATTCTGAGAAACATTAGGCGTTTCAGATTGTGATTTAATTTCATTTTCCGTCAATTGCTGTAATTTTATTCTTTCTTTTACTTTCTGTATAGCCGATACCAACCTTAAAGATCTATCAGTTATGTCTAAATCATCCTTAAGTTCAAACTGCTCTGCATCTAATCTCGACTGGTGGAGTTCGTAATCATCATCTGAATCACTACTATTATATGCGTCACCAAGATGGGTTGTTTTCAAAAGAGTTTTCGGTTTATTTTCTTTATAGATAGCTTGTGTGTTTTTTTCAAGCTCTCCAAATACCTCCATAACTATTCAAAGAGTGCTGAAAACCAAATTGTGTTGAAGTTTCTGCAAGTATTGATTCCCTATAAGCTAATCAGATTTTATATATTATTACTTTGCACGCGTCAGTATTTTTTTGAAGTCTTCCTTACGCGTCGATTATGAAATTCAGCTTTTAATACAAAATACAAGGTCGATCGTCTTAACATTACCTTATTATGATTGATAATTTAGTGTTACCTATTTCAATACGTCCAAGGGTTTCAAATAACATAGAGTGTATTATTGAATTTCCTCAAAATTTTGTTTCAAATCAAAGGTGTAAGATTAAACCATCAAGTAAAGATGTATTTTCAATTTACTATTCCAAAGGTAGCAACAATTCTAGGAAATATAAACTCGTAAAAGAGAATGAGTATAGTCTTATCAAATTTTGATAAAACGGAGTAAGTAGATTAACTACTCTGTAATAAATATCAAATGGACAGATTGTGTACATCAACTTGATATTTGTAACGAGATCTGATTAGGTTACATTATTCACTTCTTAGTTTCCCATCTATCGACCAACATTTTGAGATCGTCATTGATTCAACTGAATTCAAAAATGTACCTTGAAAACCATACAACTATCGGTATATTTTTGTACAAAAATGCCGCAAAAGCAGTATCACAAATTAGCAAAGGTGAAAAAGCTAATCAGATTTGGTCCAAAAGAGGAAAGTTTTTCCTAAAGTAACAAGATAAATTGCTTTAATCGCTATGCACGTGTTGATGCAAATCACCTCCGCGCATCCTTCGGGACAACACATTTCTTCCATAGCTCAACGTATGTGTGTTAGTTGTGTGAATAGGTAGGTTGTTGATCAGTGATAGAACATGGAAAACTTCTAGGAAAGTTTGACGATTAGAGAATCTCGAAATTCAAACTTCAAAAGTGATGCGTTAAAATAGAAAATTTAAAAGTCAAAACACATGCAAATAAAAAAGTTGTGGTAGTAATCAGGGCAATGTAACTAATATTTGTTTATTTATTTGGTTGTACTTTTATCCGAACAATAATAATGGTACCTTATAGTTTTTTTCACTCATGCGGCTAGTCTTTCCAAAAGGGTCTTCCGAGAGCAAAAGGGCGCACGAGCTGAACTTCTTTTTCTTTTCCCCCTTTAGCTTTACATATTGTAAAAAAAATAAGACATGTTAGTAGATGCACACTTTATTTCACAAAGTATTCAGAAATTGTTGGAGTCCAGCATCCTAAACAAAGAAAGCCCGATACAAAACAATTAGTTATTAGGTACGCGAGAGTGTGGCTAGACCCTTTCGGGTGGAAAATGCATTGTTAAATTTTCAGGGTAGCGATAATTAATTTCACTACACAATATCCACGTTTTCTTTGGGGAAAAACAATAGATTTACAATCTTTTTCCAAATTGAATTAGACTATATTTCTTTTTCATGTGTACCGGAAAAATATTTAAATCGAGACAAATCCTCTTATTGAGTTTAACAGCGTCATATACTTCTCAAAACTACACATTATTTTTTAATAATCAATATGCCATTTAAAAAACTACCAGAAATTATAAGAAGTGAAGTTACTTGGGGTAGAAATATAGTTTCTGATTCCTCCAATGAAATGCGTATTCATTATACCGATAAAGAAGGAAACGATGTTGTAATTGAGGAAGAAAATATTACGCCTTCTGATAAGAGGAGTTATTGGCCAATTTTCACTGCAGGTGCAGGTTTATTTTCTGATGGTTACGTAAACAATTCTATTGGTATTACATCTACTTGTTTATCAATTATCTACGGTGAACAATATACCGATTCACCAGCGTTAAAGAATGTTTCAGCTATTGCATTTGCAGGTACAATTGTTGGTCAATTATCTTTTGGTGTATTTTCTGATTATATTTCACGTAAGATGGGTATGCTTGTTTCATCTGGTGGTTTGATTCTTTTTTCTATTCTTGCAGCAGGTTCATGGGGTGTTGGCACAGAAGCATATGGTAATGCAGGTGGTTTATTTGCAGCTTTAACAGCTTACAGATTCTTCTTAGGTTATTTCATTGGAGCAGAATATCCAACAGGTTCTGCAGCATGTGCGGAAGCGTCAGCATTATTACCATCTGGTAAAAGAAATAGATATTTTACATGGTTTACC
Organism: Pichia pseudocactophila; assembly: GCA_039700735.1. Classification (NCBI taxonomy): domain Eukaryota; kingdom Fungi; phylum Ascomycota; class Pichiomycetes; order Pichiales; family Pichiaceae; genus Pichia; species Pichia pseudocactophila. Next base: position 722,126 of record JBBJZV010000117.1, read on the forward strand.
AACTTTATGATTGATTTAGGATTTGTTATGGCATCTTTTGTTCCAATGATTCTTTTATGGATTTTTCGTGAAAATAAGTTACAATGGGTTTGGAGACTTACCTTAGGTCTTGGAGCTATTCCACCTATTTCTTTGTTTTTTATGAGAATGTTCTTCAATGAAGGTAAACAATTTCAAAAGCTTAACTTCAAGAAAACTAAAATTCCATTTTTGCTAATTTTGAAATTTTATTGGTTTAGATTATCAATTGTTGCAGTTATTTGGTTTATTTACAATTTTTCAGCTTACGCATTTGGTATTTATGCATCACCTATTCTTAGAACTATTATTCCAGACGGTGACATTTACAAAACTTTTGGTTGGAATGTTGTTTTCAATGTTTTTTATTTACCGGGTGCATTTCTTGGTGCTATATCAACTGATTATATTGGTCCAAGATTAACACTTGTTACAGGTATTTGGTTACAAGCAATTGTAGGATTCATTATGGCTGGATTATACAAACATTTAAGTGAACACATTGCTGGTTTCACTGTTGTTTACGGTATCTTTATGACTTTAGGTGAATTTGGTCCTGGTGATAATATTGGTTTACTTGCAGCTAAAACCTCTGCAACACCTGTCAGAGGTATTTATTATGGTATTGCTGCAGCAACTGGTAAGGCAGGAGCATTTGTTGGTACCTACGTTTTCCCAACTTTCCAAGCACGTTACCCTGGAATCAAAGGTTACCAAGTTCCATTTTGGTTGGCTTCCTCTTTAGCAATATTTGCTGGTTTACTTGCCCTCTTTGGATTACCAGCAGTTGACCAAGATGCTATGCAACGTGAAGATTTCCTCTTTTTACAATATTTGAGTGATAATGGTTTCGATATTACTAAATTGGGTGACGGTACTTTGACCAATACAGAAGCAAACGATTCTGAATCAAGTGAGAAGGAAGTCCAAGAGACGGTCGAAGTGTTGAAAGAGGAGAAATACTAAATAATTGTACGTTAATTGTGTATTACATAGTGTTGAAAATGGTTGAGCCGCCCACTAGTTTATTATTTTTTCAATTTCCAGCCCCTGGTGCATGAGAAAGTTCATTTGTCCATTTTCACATGCACACAGGAAAAGTACAGCCAGATTATGATTGGTTCACATTACCAACAATGCCACCGTAAACAGCCTGCAGTGTAGTCGCCAAATATCTTGAACCTTTGCATGAGTGGGATGTGCAAGTGCAATTTCTAGTACCTATCTTGGCGGGCACGTGTGTGGAGTGGTTTGTCCGATAAGGAAGGTGTTTCCGGCAGCAAGACGGCTTGGAGACGAACGAGCCACTCCGTTCGGGACAGACAAAGCACAAAGCAGGCTGTTACGGTGCAGCGTGCACACGGGAGGACAAAGTGGGCGGCCCCAACTGCAAGGCGTAATTTACCATGGCGGCGAACAATGCGCGGACACCTTTCACGCCCCAAAACTATCTTTTCCGCCGTTTGGCGTTGCCGTTTGCTGTCCGTTGAACGGAGTTTCACTCCTGCTGCTGTGCGTGGGTTGTGAATCTATCGCACGTCGATTCTTAGCTAGGACAATCATTCAGATATCTAGGTTTCAGCTTTTTCAACTCTATCCGTTTATAATATAAATACTGCGTATATTTCCTTCTCTTTTGAAAAATATAGTGGTTATTCCTTGGATTTATTTTTTTTTTCCAAACTAAATCAGCAAAGGTTAAATCAGGATTAAGAATGCCCTTCAGAACTTTACCAGAATGTATCCGTAAGGAAGTGACATGGGGAAAAAAAGTCATCTCTGACGAACAGCTTCAACTTGAGTACTCTGATGCTCATGGTCACACTGTCGTTATCGATGAAGAAGATATTGCTCCAACTGATAAGAAAAGTTATTGGCCAATTTTCACTGCAGGTGCTGGTTTATTCTCTGATGGTTATGTCAACAATTCTATTGGTACAACATCTACTTGTCTTTCTATTATTTATGGTACCCAATATACACAATCTCATGCATTAAAGAATGTTTCAGCTATTGCATTTGCCGGCACAATTGTTGGTCAATTATCTTTTGGTGTTTTCTCAGACTATATTTCTAGGAAAACTGGTATGCTTGTTTCATCAGCTGGATTGATTCTTTTCTCTATTCTTGCTGCTGGTTCATGGGGTGTAGGAACAGAAGCATATGGTAATGCTGGTGGTATCTTTGCAGCATTAACTGCTTATAGATTCTTTTTAGGATTTTTCATTGGTGCAGAATATCCAACAGGTTCAGCAGCATGTGCAGAAGCTTCAGCATTGTTACCAGCGGGTAAAAGAAACAGATATTTTGCTTGGTTTACCAACTTTATGATTGATTCAGGTTTTGTTGTTTCAGCTTTTGTTCCTATGGTTTTATTATGGATTTTTCGTGAAAATAAGTTACAATGGGTGTGGAGATTAACTATTGGTTTTGGTGCTATTCCCCCAATTTCATTATTCATTATGAGACTTTTCTTTAAAGAAGGTAAGCAATTTGAAAAATTAAATTTGAAGAAAGCAAAAATTCCTTTCCTTCTCATTATTAAATACTATTGGTTCAGACTTACGATTGTTTGTATCATCTGGTGGATTTATGATTTTTCAGCTTATGCATTTGGTATTTATTCTGCACCAATTCTTAACTCAATTATTCCAGATGGTGATTTATACAAAACTTTTGGTTGGAATGTTGTCTTCAATTTATTTTACATTCCAGGTGCTTTCTTAGGTGCAATTTTCACAGATTATATTGGTCCTAGAATGACTCTTGTTTCCGGAATTTGGTTACAAGCAATTGTTGGTTATATTATGGCCGGTCTTTATGGTCACCTCAAACAACATATTGCTGGTTTCACTGTTGTTTACGGTATCTTTATGACTTTAGGTGAATTTGGTCCTGGTGATAATATTGGTTTACTTGCAGCTAAAACTTCTGCAACTCCTGTCAGAGGTGTTTATTATGGTATTGCTGCAGCAATTGGTAAAGTCGGTGCTTTTGTTGGTACTTATGTTTTCCCATCTTTCCAAAGCCATTATTCAGGTATTAAAGGTTATCAAGTTCCATTCTGGCTTGCAGCTTCTCTTAATATTTTTGCAGGTTTATTAGCACTCTTTTGCTTACCACCTGTAGATCAAGAAGCAATGCAACGTGAAGATATCAAATTTCTTCAATATTTAAGTGACAACGGTTTTGATATTACCACATTAGGTGATGGTTCTCTTCTTAACGGTAACATCTCTTCTGCTTCCAGTGAAAATGAAAATATCAACAGACAAGTTGAAGAAATTAAGGAAGAAAAGTTTTGATTCTTTTTAGTTTTCTATAATTCTATTTTCTTTATCTTCAAGTTCTTTTAATTTGTTTTGTTTTGTTTTGTTTTGTTCCGGATAATACCCGAGTTTGCGTATACGTTTGAGGCCTCAGACCCGAAAAAACTTAACTCCTTCGCGTTGATCCTGTCTGCGAATTTCTGTGTACGGAGCGATCTGTCGCTCAAATGTGCTTTAGGAGGAATACAGGCGAAATACTTAGACCGGACGTCTAGTATCTGCTTCACCAAACCCACAACCAACTAACCAACTAACCATTACTGAGTCCCCTTCTACAATAAGGCTACAGTTTTATGATGGATAAGTCAATGACCACCAACCATACTGCCAATACTGGTCATTCAACAGGCAATGACAAAGTTCATTCTATCTCGGCAACGAAGACATCTGTTTCATCAACCTCATCTTCCAATAAGTCATTCATGAATGTCCCTAACTTAAGCTTTAACAATCTGAACAATGCAAACTACAATGATATGGTAAAACATACGTTACAACCTCAAGTACAATCGCAATCACAGTCACATCAGGGTGCTGCTTCTAAATCTATTACTCCAGCTGTACCTCCAATTCCTCCGAAACATAGAATCAACACAAATTCATACTCTCCTGTCATAGAAAATGTAGTACCAAATACTGTCACTGCTAACAAACATACTCAGCCAATTGGATCGGGCGGCTCTTCTAAATTTATGCCGAATGTTTCAATTCCTAACTCATTTGTACCCCCATCAAACCAACATTTACCTCATGTATCACAACAACAACAATCACAATCGCAACTACCATCACAATCACAACCATCGCAATCACAACCATCGCAATCACAACCACCGCAATCACAACCACCGCAAACACAACCACCGCACAGCCAAAAAGTGCCACCACAATCAGTCCAAAGTGTACCATCGGCACGCCCGAAACTTGAGAAACTCCCACCGGGAACTGTTTTGGCGGTTGGAAAACATCAAGTGAGTATTGTGAATTATTTAAGTGAAGGTGGATTTGCTCAAATTTATGTTGTTAAGCTTCAACCGAGCGAGGAAGGTAGTGATATTGCATGTTTGAAAAGAGTTATTGTACCAAATAAGGATGGCTTAAATCAATTACGCGCAGAAGTTGAAGTTATGCAGAGATTGGCTAAATGTGATAATATTGTCAAATATTATGATTCTAATGCAAGCAGAATGACAAATCAACCAGGTTGCTATGAAGTACTGGTTTTGATGGAACTGTGTCCAAATAAATCTTTACTTGATTATATGAATAATAAATTGCGTACTAAATTGAATATTACTGAAATTTTGAAAATTATGTTGGATATTTCAAAAGCTGTTTACAACATGCATCAAATGAAATTGATTCATAGAGATATTAAAATTGAAAATGTTTTAATAGATGATAAATACAATTTTAAATTAGCAGATTTTGGATCAACATGCCCCGTTCTTCGTGTACCTCGTAATCAACAAGAATTTCAAATTTTACATAATGATATATTGATGCAAACTACTCCACAATATAGATGTCCTGAAATGATTGATTTATATCGTGGTTTGCCAATTGATGAAAAATCAGATATTTGGGCTCTTGGTGTTTTCCTTTATAAACTTTGTTATTATACAACACCTTTTGAAGTACCAGGTGAACTGGGTATTTTACATGCTGCATATAAATTTCCATCACAACCTGTTTTCTCTAAAGAATTGAAAAGTCTTATTAATATAATGCTTCAAGAGAATCCAATGTACAGACCAAATATTTACCAAGTTTTAGTGGAGGTATGTAAATTGGCAGGTTTAAATGAAGAAGTTGAAGGATATCCTGATATTTATGGTCAGGGTAAATACGTTTTCCCATCACATGAACAAATACATCCAGCTATTGAACCTTTCACACCGAGTGTTGTACCGATGTTTTCACCATTCAAAGGATTACCTCGTGATCCATTAGAAGTGCAAATGGAAATGAAATGGAGAGCAGCACAGGCAGCACAAGCAGCACAAGCAGCTCAAGCTCAAGTAAAAACGGAATCCCAAACTTCTTTCAACCCTCTTCAACCACCTATTCCACATACAACATCTGTACATTCATCTCCAACTTCTTCATTTTCTATTCCATCCGTACATGTACCACCAATTCCTGAAGGTTCGCTTACTCCACAAATTGATGTTACTACGGGATTATCGGAGAGGAAGGATGTTTTAAAAACTAACAATGTTGCTGCTAAATCTACTGTATCATTAGAAGATTTTGATCCATTTGCTAAAAATAGTAATATTGAAGGAGATAAAGAAGGTAAAATTATGAGTGAGGATAATGAAGAATATGGTCCTATTGATGTACATTCACAATTTGAACATAATGCATCTGAATTTGATTTTGATGATGTTTCAAGTAGGTACCCTGAAGTAAGTTTGAATGGTAATACAAGTTCTGCTATTAGTTTACATGCAAGTATGAAGAGTGTGAAAAGTAATGGAAATGTTATCGATGAAGAAGAACATTGTAAAGAATTTGAAGATAGGAGTGGATCATCATTGAAACCACGTACTAGTACCAGTACAAGTATGAGGAAACGTTATAGTATGAACAATCCATTCCCACTTGAAGAAGAGATGCAATTAAGGACACCTGTTAGAGGTGAAGGTACGGGTGGCTCATTAATATCGTTTGACGATATTAAAGATGAATTAATTGACATTGAACAGCATAGATGATTGATTTATACATGTTAAGTTTTTTATTATTTTTTATATCATTCATCAATTATTTTTTTTTTCTTATTTTATAATATAATAAATCATATCGTTAATGGAATATAAAACAAAAATGATGTATACAAACAATCGTTAAAGAAGGTTTCATTATCATGAATGTAACTTAATAAATAAGGTAAATAAATAGATTGAGAGATAAATGAATCAAAATGATTGCATTATACACAATTAATGGTGATGACCTGGTTCTTCATCAGCTGGGAAGACAAACCATTCATCTGGTTTGTAATCTTGAACTTGAGCATCAGCACCTGAAGCAGCAACTTCAACAACTTGAGTATCATAAGCAGCGAGTGCATCAGCACCTTCAGCTTCAATAGCTGGAATTTTTGATGGTTGAGGTAATTTCCATGGTTTAGTTGCAGATTGAGCATCAGCTGCGGATAAAGGAGTTGGCTTAAATGCCTTTAATTCCTTAACGTAAAGATCTGCGATAAGGTTTGCACGTCTAGAAGTAGTAGAGAAAGATCTTGCAACTTGTCTGAACATCTTTGAATGATTTTGTACGTTGAAGAAACCAAACTGGAACTGATAATGTTGGACTCTTGTTGTACAGGTTGTGTTAGTTGAGTTGTTCGTTGTTTGCAGTTTGATGCGAGCGCGCGAGCTAGGGAGGCGACAAATTACGGGCTGCGTAACCAATATATGAGTGTGTGTAGAGATCTACGATCTAGAGATTTTCTACAATTTCGAATTAATATTAGACGATTAATGATATACAGTAGATATATGAATGATAGATATTGTAATTACTTTGATTATAAATCTGCATCATCTTCGTCTGGTAATGGCATAGCAGCAGCTTGATCCATTTCAGCTTGGTATTTTGCCATTAAATCAGAATCCACGGTAACTTCAGGTGGAGCTAAAGCTGGAGATTCAACGAATTCTAATTGATTGTTACCAACCAATTTTCTAGCTAACCATAAGAAAGGTTTCTCGAAATTATAGTTAGATTTTGCGGAAATATCAAAATATTGTAAATTTTTCTTTCTATGGAATGTAATTGTCTTTGCCTTAACTTTTCTTTCCTTAACATCGACTTTGTTACCACAAAGAACAATTGGAATGTTTTCACAAACTCTAACGAGATCTCTGTACCAATTTGGAACATTCTTATAAGTGATTCTAGATGTAACATCGAACATGATAATACCACATTGACCATTGATGTAATAACCATCTCTTAAACCACCGAATTTTTCTTGACCTGCAGTATCCCACACGTCAAATTTGATTTCACCAAAGTTGGTGTAGAAAGACATTGGGTGAACTTCAACACCTGAAGTGGCCATATATTTTTTTTCAAATTCACCAGTTAAATGTCTTTTAACAAAAGTGGTTTTACCGGTACCACCATCACCGACTAAAACTAGTTTAAAAGTAGGAACTTGTTGTGCCATTGTAAATAATGAATTAGTTGTCTTGAGGGGGAGGGAGAGAGTGAAAGGGAGGGGGAGGTAGAAGGGTAAAGGGGAATCCAAGAACGGAGAGAATAAAACAAAATAATTCAGCTTGCAACCAAGAGCAAAAGCTAGCCAGGCCAGCGAGTGAAAACAAATCACGAGTGTGAGCGAGAATTCTGTAAAACTTAATGCTGTAAAAATTTGCCTTCGTCCTCGCCGTGGAGAGAAATTTAACAACAACGAAAACGCAAAACGCAAAACGCAAAACTTTGCTTTTTTCTTCTCGAAATTCCTCGCGAGATCGGGGGCTCAGCTGGTTGATACTGACCAGACTGACGAGACTGACCACTTCACTTGGCAGGTGTGGAGGCCGAAAGAGGTGCTGGTGCTGCTAGCGGTGGCGGTGGCGGTGGGGGCAGCGCTGGGCTCGTGAGAGGCGGCCCCCGGGTGACGGCGACGACGACGGGCGTGGCGGTGGCGGAGGGCAGCTGCTGCAGCGGTGCCGCCGTCTTGGCGGCGGGAAACGTCTGCTGGTGGGAGACAGAGGGGAGGAAAGCGGGATGCTGTGCGAGAATGCGGCCGTAGTAGGCGCTGTACGCTGACTGATGCGGTCTGCCGGCTCGGTGGTTGCGGCGCACACTGGTGGAGTTGTGGGTAAGGTAGGTGTTGCAGTACGCACAGTAGTAACGTGGCATGCTTGTGCTTGTGCTGGTTGGTGTAGTGTAAGTGTTGGTGTAATGATGGTGTAGTGCTGGTGCTTTACGTCAGGGAATTTATATTGTACTTTTTCGCGAGCCTTGTGGAAATTGTGGAAAAGGTCCCTAATAGAGAAGAGAATCGGCCAGTCTACTTGGAGAGGAGAGGACAGCTTGTGGTACACTGTGTAGGTGACAATGACTGAGATCGCACTTCCCATCACTTACGATCCTGTGTCGAAGAAGGTCTCTGTGGATGAGACAGTACCCCTTTCACATGCTGCATCTCTTAAACTGGAGGTTACTCAGCTAAATACTCTTTATTCCGACTTCATAAAGGCAAACAGTGATATGCCTCCGCTGCCGACAAAGGAAGCATTCACTCAAAATCTTTCTATGATGATCAAAAAAATGCACGAATCTGCTGCAAAGCTAATGCAACAACGTCAGTTTGTGGATGCAGCAAAGAAATTCGATATAGCTTTAGGATTGGCTTGTGCAAGATCAAAATTTGAAGCATTCCAAGCAACTTTACCGGAAATAATGATTTGTTTAATGGGTAGATGTGACGCTTACAACAATAGTAATGAATATTCAAAGGCATTACAAGATGCTGAAGTACTTATTCTTTTGGGTAGTACTATACCTGATAATCATTTGAGACGCGGTATTGCAAATCTCAATTTAGGTGAATTCATTACAGCAAAATCAGATTTTGAAAGAGGTTTGGCCTTTAGTCCAACTCATCCAATATTATTAAAGTTACTATCCATTGCAATCAATGTTATAGACGAATATAATGGTGATGTGTAAGCAATTTAATTTTTATCTTTATTCGTAAAACTTCAACGTGTAGCGTGTAGCGTGTCGAGCTCGCTTACATGCATGCATGCCAAATTTCTTTTTCGTGTTTAATCAATATCGATTATCAACAACACTATAAGCAAATTACTAAATTTTATCAAAAACTTCTGTATTTGGTATGTCAAACTTCCTCCAGGATGATGGGGAAAATAAATTCTCTGCAACTCTGGCTTTTAGGAATAACGCCAAATTACAACCTCAATTTCAAAATGATCAAAATCAAGCTCATCACAAAATTTTAGATGATAAAACTCCATTACCAACATTACAACGTACCAATACTTTACCACCTGGTTCTTCAATAATACAAAATTTAAATTTAAAACCTATTTCAAACCCTAGAATTAAATCTCCAGCACCTTCAGCTTCTTTACCTTCAAATACAACACATGGTAAGAGACTCAATGCACTTGATATTATTAAAAATGCAAGAATGGAATCACAAAAATTACCTTTAAAGACTAATGTTATTCCATCCACAAAACTTGAAAATTTATCAGTTTTAAACTCAAATATTGTGGATTTATCTTCTTCCGATGATAACGAAGATCCTGATGATATTTTAATGAATTATAAACCAAAAATTGAAACAAACCAACCAAGATCATCATCTATTAAATCTAAACATGTTTCTCCTTTAAATACTCTAAAGGAACAAGAATCAAAATCAAACATGTTGAATAGTCTAAATAAATTTTCTTACAACTCCGATAAGGAATCCGATGATTCTGATGATGACGATATTATAATTACTGGTTTTAATACAACAAATAAAGGTTCTTCCTTTATAACAACATCTGCAACTCCACTCAAACCTATCGATACAACAAATATATTACCGGTTAAAAGGGAATCATCAATTCCAGTTAAACGTGAACTTTCAATTAACGATGAAGAATTGGCTCGTAAAAGACAACAAATTTTAGAAAATAAAAAACTTGAAATAGAGAGAAACTTTTTGAAAGAACAGGATAGGCAAAAAGCTTTAGAAATTGCAAATAAACTACAAGAAAGAAAACTTGAAAAGATTAGAATTGATAAATTACTTGAAAAATATAAACCTTTGAAAAAAGTACCTGAAAAATATCAAATTAAATTCCCTGCATTTCAACATTTTACTAAAGAAATAGAACCACAATTACCTACTACTGTTTCTGGACTGGAAATGACTCAAGATACTATAACTAAAATAAGACAAGATTATCAAGCTCTCTTTTTCCGTCAAGAAAATAGAAAAAATATGCATTCATTAATTCATAGAATTAATGTTTTCATTGATCTACAAATGAGAATGGATTCAATACTGAAATCTGCTGCTAAAATGCGAAATGAAGTCGCTAATAAAGCTAATTTGACTAAAGGTAATTTAAAGGCAGATATTAGATATAATCAAATCATTAGATTTTTTGATAGCAAAATTAAAATACTTTCTAAATTATATGGTGAAGTTGGTATGCATGTTGATCATTTACGTGATTTGAAAAAAGATTTAGTTTTACGAGCTAAAGCATGTGAAGATATTAGACAACAAATATTATTTAATGGTTTTGCAAATAAAAATTTAACACCAAAAATTTATGAAGATAAACCTAAAGAAAGTAAATTGATAATATCTTCAGTGCATGAAATGTACAAATTTTCTAACGTTGATAATAATGGTGATATCAAATCTACTTTAAGATATTTCTTAGCTCCACCACCTCCATGTCCATCTGTTGAAATACTTCAAGAGCAAAAACCTTCAATTTCTTTTAAACCACTTCCTGTAATTGATGATGAATTAAGTCGTAACTTCATTGATCAAAATGATAATGAAATTTTCACTAGTGAAACTCCTTTTGGTAGACAACGTGAAACAATGTCAAATTTTGGTATGAATAGACTTAATCCTTATGGAGGTGATTTAAATGATACAGAAGGTATTAAAAATTTAATGGAATCAATTAAAGTTACAGAAATTGAAGAAGAAGGTTTAGCAACAACACCTGATGATCTATGTATATCATTATTAAAACATCAAAGAATTGGTTTAAGTTGGATGCTGAAAATTGAAGCTGGTAAAAGTAGAGGTGGTATCCTTGCAGATGATATGGGTTTAGGTAAGACAGTGCAGGCAATGTCACTAATTGTAGCTAATAAATCAAAAGATCCTCAAAGAAAATTAAATCTGATTGTTGGACCAGTTACTTTGTTAAGGCAATGGGAACAAGAGATTAGAATGAAAATAAAGACAGATAAACAAATGACAACATATTTATTCCATTCAACTAACAAATTGAAATCATTTAAAGAATTTAACCAGTATGATATTATTCTTGTTAGTTATCAAACACTTGGTTCAGAATGGAAAAAACATTATGAAAAGGAATTAGAAATGGCTAAAGGTAGTGAAACATTTAAACGAAATGTTATTTCTAATAGAAAATATGTTTCACCATTTTATTCTGATGAGTCAATTTTTTACAGAATTATTCTAGATGAAGCACAATATATCAAAAATAGAAATACAATGATGTCAAGAAGTGTTGCCTCATTGAGTAGTAGATATAAATGGTGCTTATCTGGTACTCCGATCCAAAATCGGATTGATGAATTATATCCTATTATAAGATTCTTAGATATTGGACCATATAATGTTTGGTCTAAATTTAACACACAAATAGTTAAATCTATTAAGAATAATAGAATTAGTGGTACACAAAAGGTTCATGCAATCTTGAGTGCAATTTTATTAAGAAGAACTAAAGATAGTGAAATTGATGGTAAACCAATTTTAGAATTGCCTGAAAAGCATATAATTGAAGTGAAAGTCGAAATGGGTAAAACAGAGAAAGATCTTTACAGTGCACTCGAGAATAGTTCCAAACAAACTGCAGATAAGTTACTTAATTCCAAAAATTCTCAAGCTTATTCTTCTATTTTGACATTGCTTTTAAGATTACGTCAAATTTGTGATCATCATTACCTTGTTAAATTGGGTGATGAAGGTGATAGGGTTCAGCGTTTAGAAGGTTATAATCAAGGTTGGAAAGCAATTCAAGATTATAGTAATGCAACTATAAATGAAATCAATGATCAACAAGATACTGGGTTTGTTTGTATGCATTGTACTAGTGAGATGACGTTACCTGAAACCATGCTTTTAAGTAAATGTGGTCATCCAGTTTGTAAAGACTGTCATGTGGAATACTTTCAAGAAAATATGGAGACAGAAACATCTTTCACCGTTACTGCACGTTGTACAAAATGTTCAGCTATCAATGTGAGGAATATGTCAGTTCATTTCCCGCTGTACGAAGCTTATGCTCAGGGACTTACATGGCCACAAGTTAGGAAAAGGTTTGAATTAGATTCTAAGGCATCAAATAAAAATTGGAGAATTGAAGCAATTCGTAAATATATTGCCGAAGATCATGGCCTCTTTGTTAGTGCAAAAGTTGTTAAATCTATTGAGATTATTAAAAGAGTAATGAGGAAAGCACCCGGTGAGAAAGTCATTGTATTTTCACAATTTCTTGGATTTTTTGATATACTAGGTATTAAATTACGAGAGAATAATATTAAATATTTACAATATGATGGATCTATGGATATGACCTCAAAAAATGATGTTGTCAATGAATTTTACAAAGATCCTGATGCTACAGTTCTTTTGCTTTCCCTAAAGGCAGGTAACGTTGGTTTGACATTAACTTGTGCGAATCATGTCATTCTCACGGAGCCTTTTTGGAATCCATACGTTGAAAAGCAAGCCCAAGATCGTGTACATCGTATTTCTCAAACAAAAGAAGTGTTTATTCATAGACTTTTGATAAGTGGGACTGTAGAAGATAGAATTATGACATTACAAAAGGAAAAAGAAGAATTAGTGGAGAGTGCTCTCGATCCAACTGCTAGAAATAAGATTGTTAAATTAAGTAGAAGAGAATTGGGCTTCTTGTTTGGCCTTAATGGTCTTGCTAACTTAGAAAATGATTAAATTGCATACTGTATAATAGTAGAATGAAATAAATTGGTAACGATATCGATTATGCTATTTTTTTTATACCAAAAGCTGGGTCTCGACGCGGATCAGGATCAAATTTATCGTTTCCAGATCGGTGCATGTTGTGCTTGCCATTGTATGAATAAACAAAATCAGTTGTTTACTGAGACAAAGATGAGTTTACTATACAGTCAAACAAATAAGCAAATTCAATCTTTACGAAATGATATTAACACCTTTAGAGGGATTGTTGAGTCTTTTAATGAGACTGCAATGAGTAAATCACTTTCTTTAATGGGGTCTATATCAACAACAATTACAACTGTTAGCCGATTACTTGATGATTTTGAAACGTATGTATCCAACCAAACGGATAAAGCAGCACAGACGAAGAATAGAAACCGGTTGACAAAACTATCAGGTGAATATACAGAATTGAAGAAGGAATTTGGAGATTTGAAAAATCTTAGGATAGAACGTATAAAGGAGCAAGAACTTATTCGGAGAGACACTGATAGGAATGCACTATTTACCAATAGGTCTGAAGAAACTGCACTTACTAGTGGAGTTGACGATAACCCCTTTTCAGTTGGGTACCGTAATAGCAAAAAGCACCGGGACGATTATAATGATACAGATGCGCTAAATGAAATGAATGATCAACAAATGAGAATGGAACGTAGCAATGCTAAGTTGGATGAAATACTAGAAATGGGACGACACGCTTTCCAAGATATAGTTGAGCAAAATGAAACAATTTTGCGTGCTAAGGAGAGAATGAGTGAGAGTTTGCTTACACTTGGTGTCAGTCGTCAAACTGTTGTACAAATTGAAAAAGTAATGTGGGAAGATAAACTTATCTTTTATATTGGTGCATTTTTCACATTGTTAATTATGTGGTTAATATGGAAGTACTTGGCATGAATTATCTATAAAGTGTATTATATAATATTTATTTAATTACCCAACACTGGACCAACTACATGTGGCAAAGTTATTGAACAATCTCCTATGAATTGCCAAACTTTAGTTGATTGTGCTATTTTATCTATTTCATTATCTCTAATTGTATTAAACACAGCGATGCTGCCACCTTGGTTACGAACCAAGTCTATATACGCGGATGCTGGCCAGCAGCTATGTGATGTTCCAATCACTAAGAGAAGATCAACAGGATGGTTTATCATAAATTCGTCCACTTTGTCTATCAATGACAAAGGTAAAGGTTCACCGAAAAAGAGTACACCGGGTCGTAATAATGAATTACATAGTGGACATGTGGGTAATTCATCTATCGAAGTTATTTTCGGTAATTGATCATCTGAATTAGAATAAGTTGAGGTGTCTAATATTGGTGTAATGGGATCATCATAGTTACTCTGCTCAAAATCACAGAAAAAATTAGTACATTTTTCAGTAAACCAAGAACCATAAAATTCTACGAGTTTATCCGAATCAGTATCTTCTCTCTGGTGAAGTCTATCCATATTCTGTGTAATTATAAGCGACTTGAACCTTTCGTCATGAGTAAGTTTAGCTAACACGCGATGGCCATCATTCGGTTGTGCAAGCAAAGATTGTGTTCTCCTTAATGAATAAAAGAGCCATACAAGAGCCGGATTTGAATCAAACGCATCTAAAGTGGCAAGATCAATAACGGTGTAATTTCGCCAAACGTTATCATAATCTGAAGATGTATTGTACGCTGGAAGGCCCGACGCTTGACTCAAACCAGAACCAACTAAGACTAACACAGAGAGATGCTGTCCATTCCTTCCGCGCCCCTTGAGAAATTGTTGGAATTCAAATACATCGTCTGTATCCATTTCCTGGCCAAGAGAAAAGAAATAGGTGAAGGACAGTTGAACCACCTAGCTAGTTCAAGTAGTTAAATAGGATCGGACCTACCCACTCACCAGCCACAAAAGGCCCGCATGTACACCAGCCTCGTTTTTTAATCGACGCAAATCGACGCGGAAAACTGGAAAAAATTAGGAAAGAAAAAAAAAAGAGCGCGCCCGCGAATTTGGAAAGGAAAAATAGTCCGGTGCTGTGTTATGGGTGTACGGATGTCTCAAGGACTCGCACTCCACTCCACTCCACTCCACTCCACTTGCCCACTCTGCTTTGGCTGCTTCCCCTGTATTACATTTATTTCACATAATATTATGGGATAGTTATAACCTTTTGTGTTACTGTATAGACACTCCACTTTATTATCAAACTTACTTGCGATTGTCGACATCATAGAGGAGAAAAGCGAGAAAAGCGAGAAAAGCCTGCTCGAAACTCGAATTCGCGCGCTCCAGTATTTTCGCCCTCCAGCTCGTTTCCATTTCCATTTTCACTTTCATTTTTGTAATTCGCTTTCTCAAGCTTTTTCTCGATCCTCCTCAACTAACAGCAACAGGCCTCTCTGTTTCCTCTCTTGGAACAACACGAAAGAAAAGCACCGGATCCGCAGACACGGGTACATCGATACACATACGAGCACACGCGTCAATAGAAATCTATCCATACTCTACGTATATACACAATTAATTCATACGTTTTCCTAAATAAACAATATTGTCATGCCAACTAGGACTGCAACTGAAAAGGAGAAAACGTATATGAACGAACGCTTTCAAGCGTTACTTGATGTGGTATATGAATTGAAAGATGAAAATG
Organism: Pichia pseudocactophila; assembly: GCA_039700735.1. NCBI lineage: Eukaryota > Fungi > Ascomycota > Pichiomycetes > Pichiales > Pichiaceae > Pichia > Pichia pseudocactophila. The sequence goes on from JBBJZV010000117.1 coordinate 737,873, forward strand.
GTAACAAATTCGATTATGTATTTCATACATTGCCATTGCGTTCAAATTTAGAGTATTATAAAGTAATTCGTCGTCCAATGTCTTATTCAAAGATAAAAATGACTGTTAAACATAGAAGGTATTCACATCCACAAGCTTTCATCAATGATTTAGCACAAGTTTCTTGGAATGCAAAATTTTTCAATGAAGAATCATCTGATTTTTATAAATTTGCTACTGTTTTAGAAAATCATATTAAAGATACAATCATTCCTTCATTGATTAATGATAATAATTTATATTCACATGATGAAATTAAATTTCCATATCTTGGAAAATTACCAAATGATGAAGGTGAAGAAAAAGAAATAACCATTGTTCCTACAATCAAATCAGAACAATCTTCACCAACTGTTCAATCTTTGGCAACTCACTCGCATGCATCTTTAGTACAAACTCAATCTCCAGCTGATTCTACACCAATTCCAGATGATGCAGATTATGAAGATGATGGAATTCATCAACATAATGAATCTAATGATATTAATAAATCTTATCATAATGAAGATTTTGAATTAAGACATGCTAATTCTCATCCTTATAATCCAGGTTCTTACGTTTCAAATGTTGAAGAAACCAATAAACCTAATGTTTATACTCCACCTACTGATATTTCACATCATATACCTAATAGGCAAATTCTTGAACAATGGGTTAAAAGGGGTAGACCTCCTGTTGTTGATAAACCTCATGAACAACGTATTAAATCAATTATGAGAGGTTTGAAGAAAATTAAAGTTGGTGTTAAAACTATTGTTTCATTTTGGGATAAATTACCTAATCAACAAGAACATCCAAATTATTTAAAATTAATTAAAGATCCAATTTCAATGTTAGAAATTAAAAGTTTAATCAAACAAAGATTTTATAAAACAGTTGATGCTTACATGGCAGATGTTTTCAAATTAATTAATAATAATAGAATGTATTTTACAGATAATGAATTTATTAAAAATAATTTAAATGTTTTAGAAGCAAATATTTCAAGATTATATCAAATTGAAATGTCAAAACCAGATGTTGAATATATGTCAGGTCAACAAACTGGTAAAATTCCACTTTCACAAATTATTTTCGAAGGTAGAACTTATAAAGTTGGAAGTTGGGTTATGGTTAAAAATATGAATGATCCATCAAGGCCAACACCTGCACAAATTTTTAGAATTTGGCAAAATGAAGGAGGTGAAATATGGATGAATGTTTGTTGGTATTATAGACCAGAATGGACAGTTCATAGAATGGATAGATTATTCTTAGAAAATGAAGTTGTAAAATCAAGTCAATATAGAGATCATCCTATTTCTGATATTGTTGGACCTTGTTATGTTGCTTATTTTACAAGATGGTTAAAAGGTGATCCTGGTATTCCATATGAAGGACCATTATTTGTTTGTGAATTTAGATATAATGATAGAGAATCATCTTTTGCTAAAATAAGAACATGGAAAGCTTGCTTACCTGATGAAGTCCGTCATATTGAAGATCCAATTAAACCTTTAAATTATAATAGAGTTTTAAAGAAATATCCATCACCAATTAAACATTTCTTATTACCTGGTTCAACTTCACATTCACCAATTCCACAACCTATTATAATGCATATGAATTCACCACCTGTTGTTGGTGCAGTTTATGTACCACGTGAAGATGATGAAATTGATCCACATTATTTTGATAATACATTAACTCCATCACAATGTAAGAGTTATATTCCACCAACAACCAATATTAGAATCCCATCATCTGCTTTAGTAGAGAATTATGGTGATGAAAGTAATGAAACTTCTAGATATTCAAATTTTAAACCATATAGTAAGCCAACTGATCATCAAATTCAAACACAACCTCAATTGCAACAACTGCAATATCAACTTCAACAAGCTCAAGCTCAACAACAACTTCAACAACAACAACAACAGCAGCAGCAACAACAGCAACAACAACAACAACAATTGCAACAACAGCAAATGTATCAACAACATCAACAACAATTACTTCAACAACAATATTCACATCCTGCAATTATACATAAAGTTACTAAATCACCATACAATTTACCAACTTATTTATATTCACAATATCATGCAGCGAGTGGATCTACAACGTTTGTACGTAAGGATAACTATAATCTTGATGAGTTAACTAAATTATTCATTACAACTGATAAACCAAATACTGAAAGAATCAACAAAGCTATAAAGCAACAACAATCTATGGGTGGAGTTTTCGGTGATAATGTACGTTTGTTAGATCGTAATTCATTAATATGGTTTCGTGGACCACCAGTTAAAGTTGTTGATCGTATTTTAAATGATGATTCAATCAATGGAAAGAGTGGACTGAAAAGATGTCGTATTGGACATTCTGCAGAATATCTTGCTTGGAAAATAAAGAAGAGGAAAAATGAAGGTAAAGTTTAAATAATGTATTATGCTTCACATTTATGTATTGTATTTTTTTGTAAATTAAAGTAGATTAAACAAAAAGGAAAACAAATTTAAATGATACAGAATATGATAGAAGTGGGTATAAAAGATTGATAAAATTTAGTTAGTAAATATCCCCCAAAATTGTTCAACACCGCTTGGGCCAGGATGTTTCCATAAATCATCATAAGTAGTAAACAATAAAACTTGATCAGGGACAGTTTCAACAATTGATTTAATACAAGCCAATTGTTGTTGTTTGCCAGGGACACCAAGTGAACCAAAAGTTGAACCTTTAGTAGGCCAACCAGTTTCAGTAACAAGGACAAATTTCCCATTACAAATTCCCGATAATTGATCAATAGTTGTCTTTATAAAAGGACCTGAATTTTCAGGAGCTGTATTACCATTCCAAAAAGCGTGTTGATTAACACCAACAAAATCAGAAGCGTGACATAATTCAGGATGTCCTTGGAAAGCTGGTGCTGTATCAACTGTTAATACAGGTCCATTATAACCTTTTGCGGAAAGTAAAGATCTACCAGTATTGATGGCATTAACAACTGTTCCAACATCGTAAGTACCAGCATTGACCCATTCATTACCTACTGAAACAGCATAAATAGAATCCCAACCACGTGAAGATGCTTGTACTTGACTGGCAAGTAGTTCAACATCTGATTGTAATGATTCAAGATAGAATAAACCAGCAAAAATCTTTTGATTACCTGACATTGAATTGAGCATGTTTGTTACAACATTACAATCAGGTGCATAAATTCTGAGAATGTCAAAACTGGAAAGGAGTGACATATCGGATGCTACCTCAGATGCAGATTTACATGTACCGGAGTTGGTGTATGGAGAGTATGCAATACCTTTACCCTTCACCGCATATGCTTCCACAGAACCTTCACGAAAGGAACTGTCGTTAATATTTGCGTTGGTATTCTCTGTTGGTTCTGCATTTGTTGGCGAAGTTACTAGAGTAGCAGCTGTGGTGGGTTCAGGAGCTGGATCTGGGGTAGATTCGGGAGTTGGTTCTGGTACAGGTTCCGTATTATCGTTGAAAAATTTTGGTGGTGAAGGTGGCGGTGTAGCAACAGTTTGAAGAGTAGTAGGCGTCTGTTGATCAGGAATTTCAACATTTTGTCTGAACTGGTTGACAGTGACAATATTGGTAACAAAAACAGTTGCTGCTACTGGTTCCGGATCCGGTTGTGCAGCACGTTTATGAACGTGATGGATATGTTCAAACGGTGCAGCTGCTGCAAGTGATAGCAGTAGTAAAGGAGTGAATAGCATTGTGTGCAGAAAGAGTGATGACGAAGCTAAGGGGGACGTGTGTAATCGAGATAGAGGGAGTTGTAGTTGTTATATATAAATATAAATATATATTTACAAGGATAAAAGAAACAAGTCAGAAGTGTAAAAAAACACGTGCTAGCCGGGTGTTATGATGGTAATACCCCCCTTGAAGATTGAACTCCAGACACGCTCATGTACCTGTTAAAGGGTCCTAAACATGAGATTATGAAACACGCTTCGGGGCTTGGTGATGTGTAATTTCCTCATTCGGAAAGGAGATTGGATTTGTTGACGTGAATACTCTGAGGAGAAAGCAATTCGCGACGCGCTTGGGCGTTTCGAGCCCTTCGAGTCCCTCGAGTCGAGTCGAGTCGCGTTCGCGTTCGCTGCGAGTGTTTCGTGGGAGGACCCACCGCACAAGACGAAGCTGGGGCCTGCACAGGGAGGACTGGCGACAGGCGTGTGAAGATACAGCATGTGGAGGGCATTGAGGAGATATTCGCATAGCATATACCGGTCTTACGATGGCACACCGGCGAGTCTTGGCCAGGTGGATAAAGGGGCTGCTGCTGCCGCTTTAGCTGACTATCCCACGGTGGAACTGGCACACGACGTGTACGAACCTGTCAATGCTTCTGTGGTTTCCGAGTATGTTCCACCGATTCTCATTTTGCATGGTCTGTTTGGATCGAGGGCCAACAACCGGTCAGTTGCGAAGCAGCTCTCGAAGAAACTGGGCACGTCGATTCATTGTCTTGATTTGAGAAATCATGGATCATCACCACACTTAGAACCACATACTTACCCCGCATTAGCAAATGATGTTGAAAATTACATTAGGGAATATATTCCACAGAATGAGAAACCAATTGTTCTTGGTCATTCTATGGGTGCTAAAACAGCAATGGCAGTAGCACTTAGGGATAAAGTTGAAATTTCAGGAATCGTTTCAGTAGATAATGCCCCTATAATTGCAGGACGGACAGGTTTTTCCAAATTTGGTTTATACGTACAAGCACTACAACGTGCCGAGGGGAAGAAGTCATTAAAGGATTGTGATAAGGTGTTAGCTCAAATTGAAAAATCTGTACCTGTGAGACAATTCCTACTTACCAACATGAAGAGAGATGATGCACGTGAAGGTGGTTATTACTGCCGTGTACCATTAGACATTATGCGTAAAGAGCTGGATAATGTCTCTGACTGGCCCTATGCTGCTACAAATACGAGATACAATGGACCAGCACTATTTATTCGTGGAACTCAATCTGCGTACGTTGCTGACGATGTGATACCTGCTATTGGACATTTTTTCCCACAGTTTGTCATGGAAGACATTGACGCAGGGCACTGGGTGATTGCGGAGAAGCCGAGCGAGTTTGTGCAGGTGCTGGAACGGTGGATCCGTGCCAGGGAATGGGAGTGCTGACAACGTAGCCAGATCAGATAGATAGTAGTCTTGTCCACCGTCTGTAGCTAATGGAATTCCCCCACGCACTTCCCCACGCACACGCCCGGAAAGGCTCCCCCGGGGGATAGCTTTGTATAAATTATAGTCTACGCTGTTGGTTTTCCCACGCGCGGTACTGCACGCTGGGAGACCAAGTAGCTCTTGTCCCTGAGAGAGACCTCTTGCACACACTCTTCACCACCGCTTCCTTCTGCCTAAGCCACAAATCACATACTATGCTTAGATCTACTAGATTCTTTTCCACGTCCAGACTTCTCAATGCTGCAAAGAAACACGATGTTGTTGTCATCGGTGGTGGACCAGGTGGTTACGTTGCAGCAATTAAAGCAGCTCAATTAGGTTTAGATACTGCTTGTATTGAAAAGAGAGGTGCCCTCGGTGGTACTTGTCTTAACGTTGGTTGTATCCCATCTAAGGCACTACTTAACAATTCACATTTATTTCACCAAGTTCAACATGAAGCTTCATCTAGAGGTATTGATATTTCAGGTGAAGTTACCCCAAATTTAGGTAATTTAATGAAGGCAAAGGAAACAGCTGTTAAACAATTAACAGGTGGTATTGAAATGCTTTTCAAGAAAAATGGTGTTACTTATTATAAAGGTTCAGGTTCATTTATTGATGAACATAATGTTAAAGTTGAACCAATTGAAGGTGGTGAAGAAACAACTTTAGAAGCTAAAAATATTATTATTGCAACTGGTTCTGAACCAACTCCATTCCCAGGTATTGAAATTGATCAAGAAAAAATTGTTGATTCAACTGGTGCTTTATCATTAAAGGAAATTCCAAAAAAATTAGCAATTATTGGTGGTGGTATTATTGGTTTAGAAATGGGTTCTGTTTGGTCAAGGTTAGGTTCTGAAGTTACAGTTCTTGAATTTCAAAAGGCAATTGGTGGTGCAGGTATGGATGCAGAAGTTGCTAAATCAACTCAAAAATTCCTTTCAAAGCAAGGTCTTAAATTTCAATTAGGTGCAAAAGTTTTAAATGCTAAAAATAATGGTAATGATGTTGATATTGAATTTGAAGATTCTAAATCTGGTGAAGTTAAATCAATTAAGGCAGATGTTTTATTAGTAGCTGTTGGTAGAAGACCTTATACACAAGGTTTAAATGCTGAAGCTTTAGATTTAGAATTTGATAATAAAAATAGAGTTGTTATTGATTCCGAATATAAGACTAAATACCCACATATTCAATGTATTGGTGATGCAACTTTTGGTCCAATGTTAGCTCATAAAGCTGAAGAAGAAGGTATTGCAGCAGTTGAATATATTAAAACAGGTCATGGTCATGTTAATTATGGTAATATTCCAGCTGTTATGTATACCCATCCTGAAGTTGCTTGGGTCGGTAAAAATGAAGAAGAATTAAAGGCAGAAGGTATTAAATATAAAACTGGTAAATTCCCATTCATTGCAAATTCTAGAGCAAAAACAAACAATGATACTGAAGGTTTCGTTAAATTCATTGCTGATGCTGAAACTCAAAGAGTTCTTGGTGTCCATATCATTGGACCAAACGCCGGTGAAATGATTGCTGAAGCTGGTTTAGCTATCGAATATGGTGCCTCTTGTGAAGATATTTACAGAGTTTGTCATGCTCACCCAACCTTATCTGAAGCTTTCAAGGAAGCAGCAATGGCTGTATTCGATAAACCAGTCAACTTTTAAACTGTTTAGATGAAAGCTTCTATTCCATTCTATTTATCTCAATCTATTGTGTAGTTAATCCAGTATCGAAACCCAGTTTCTTCCCGCCAGAGCGGATTACATAATACATCATTTCCTATCTTCCCACTCGCCCGCGCGGAACAAATGAAAAAGAGAGACTCACATGCAGTATTAGTTCAAAAATTATATTATCAAGCATCCGGTGTTAATTGGATTATCTGAGATTACCGGTCAGGTCATTCACACAGAATTTCCCTACACACGAATAAATTTCAGTCAACTACATTTCATTTCACATTTGTACTATATTGATAAATATTATAATGATGACTCAACAAGATTCTTATCATGTTGCAACTACTGAAGAAGCTTTCGATGCGCGTACAGAACAGCCGTTCAAATTGAAATTCACACAACAATCAATGGTTGGACATGGTTCTTTCGGTCATGTTTATCTGATCAATATATTACCAGAAAATCGACAAGCAGCAATTAAAACAGTCTTGCAAGATAGAAGGTTCAAAAATAGAGAATTAGAGACAATGAAAATAATACAGCATAAAAATGTAGTTAATCTACTCTCTTATTATTATAAAACAAATGATAAAGATGAACTTTATTTACATTTAGTTCTTGAATATGTTCCAGAAACTCTTTATACTGCAACTCATTGGTATTATTCAAGGAAACAAACTATGCCATTACTTGCTGTTAAACTTTATTCTTATCAATTATTTAGAAGTTTAAATTATATTCATTCATTAGGTATATGTCATCGTGATATTAAACCTCAAAATTTATTAATTGACCCATTAACTGGTGTATTAAAACTTTGTGATTTTGGTTCAGCTAAAATCTTAAATCCTTCAGAACCAAACGTTTCCTATATATGTTCAAGATATTATAGAGCACCTGAATTAATTTTTGGTGCTAGAAATTATACAACAAAAATTGATATTTGGTCAGCTGGTTGTGTAATCGCTGAAATGACACTTGGGCAACCACTTTTCCCTGGTCAATCAGGTATTGATCAACTAGTAGAAATAATAAAACTATTAGGTACACCTTCAAAGGAAGAAATACGAGAAATGAACCCAAATTATATGGATCATAAATTTCCTTCAATAAAGGCAATTCCTTTATATAAGATTTTCCCTAATGTGGAAATATCAATGTGTGAAATGTTTATAAAAATTTTCCAATATTCACCAGTGGAAAGGAAATCTGCAATTGAAATTATGACTGAACCTTACTTTGATCAGCTTCGTGATGAGAAATTCGAAAATTCAATACTACCAAATTTTAGAAATTATTCACTTCATCAACCAACAACTGTACCTTTATTATTAGATTTTTCGAAAAGGGAATTAAGTACAAATCCTGATTTATATGATAAACTAGTACCCAATTGGAAGCAAAAGGCTACAAATTGTTATTCTGAACACTTTGTTCCATTCACGCGGGAAGAATTGCTAAATCCGAAAATCAACTAAACCCAATGCATCAAAATTTTGATGCCTTCACCATATTCGAGGCTTTCCTATCTTTAAAAAATCTCTAGCTAAATCTCTCACACATGTATACTTTTCTTGAGCACATATTTTTTATATACAAATGTTTATCCTTAAACAACTAATTGTCGTTCATTGAATCAATATATCATGTACCAATGTCCCATTTGTTATAAAAAACTTGAAAATTTAATAAAAGTTAATGAACATATTGATAAATCTCATCTATCTTTCACCATTCTTGAATCTGATAAAACAATCGATTTTATAAAATTACGACAAAAGAAACTGAACAATATTGGATTACAAAAATTAGTTGTTGAGAAAAGATTCAATAAATTGATAAATTTTGTTAAAAATAATGAAAAGAAAGTTTCCTATCAACAATTTCAACAATTTGAAAGAACTATAGTAGATTGGAATAACGATCAAAAGGAATGTCAAATTTGCCAGACAAAATTTAATTGGATAAATCGTAAACATCATTGTCGAATATGTGGTAATACAGTTTGTGATGATTTACAACGAGGGTGTTCAATGGATGTCCCTATACCTATTATAATGGAAATTTTTGGAATACATAACAACTCGGAAATAACAATTCGTATTTGCAAAAATTGTAAAAAACTTGCAATAAATAAACGAATATTTGAAAAGGACAGAAATTCAAAAGAATCAATGTTTATCAAATTTTGGAAACGTTGGAAACTTGTTTCTGAAAGAATTGATCAACTGGATTTAACTGTAGTTAAAGACAATGCTGAAAATAATTTATTTGTGTCATTATTCACTAAACTTGATAACCTTATCAAAGAAATAGACCGTATTTTGAATAATAATAACTTGATATTGGTCCATGATGAATGTAAAATGCTAAAGAATCTCAGAAATGTTATCTTCAACTATATTCAAACAAATCTTCCAATTCTTCGTAAATCTCAAGAAACAAAACTCTTAGAAGAGCGCAAGATTTTACAACAGCTCATTAGTAAACCCAAACTAACAAAACGTCAAATAAAAGAAAAGAGAGAAAAGTTAATGGTACTCAATGAACAGAAATTTTTGGTTCAAGAAATGTACGACGAATTTAAAAAGCAACGTAGATTCGATGATCTTATAACATTAGATTCAAATTTACTAGATATACAAAAGGAGATAGATCAATTAATAGTAGAATTAGGTGATGAATCTTTTTAAATGCTTGTTTAATCAAGGTAATTTTTCTTTCTTGTTAAATTCTTTTTATGCGCCTTGTGATGTTTCTTTCCATTACCAACAGTAGCCTTATTTTGATAAAATGGACCCTTCAATTTACCCTTAATCTGCTTCTGTTGAAAGAATTCATCATCTAATTCATTTGCTGCACTATATAATGCTGCTTGTTTACCACCATACGTTCTTGAACGATGTGCGCTATTCTCATCATCAGTTGATAAATGACCAGAGAATGTCACTTTGTTCAAATCAGTAGCCAAATTAAAATCTTTAACTGATAATCCTTTCATTCTAATTGCTTCTATTAATTGATTCCTCCTTTGTTCAGGTAAATACGCAATCGTATATAACTCCTTATTAAATTCTTTACTTTCTTCGTCTGTAGCAGCAGATCCATCATCATGTGGTGGAGGTTGAACGTATAATAGTTTACCATTAACTAAATCTTTCAAAACATATCTGGCTGCTCTACTTTCATCAGCAGAACCAAAACCTTGTGTCATATAACCTCTCGCTCTAGCATATGCTGTCAAAAGCTCTTGAGGTGTAGGAACTCCTGTACCACCTTCCGCTTCAGACAATGTAGGTATAGTAATACCATAAACAGCTTCAATAAAATATTTAGGAATTCTTCTAGCAACCAACTGTACTGGACCAGTATATTCTCTCAATTGGTCAATTGGTAAAACACCATTACATACCAATTCACCGTTTGTGTATGCAAAATTGGGGAAAACTAAACCAGGGCAATCACACAATATAACTTTATCAGATAATAAAATCGTTTGGAAATGTTTCGTTTTACCTGGAGTTGAGGAAACTGAAACTTTTTTAGAACCAACAAGAGCGTTAATTGTGGAAGATTTACCAACATTTGGATAACCAACTAAACCTATCTGAAGCCTCTTTGGTTGTCCCGGTGGAGCTTCTGTAAGTGGTTCTGGGGCTACTCTCAAGAATAATTCCTCCAACTCTTCTACTGTAATAATACGTGTCATCTCTCGGGTATCATCATCTAGTTCATCCATATTCTCTTCATTATCATAATAATTCTCTTCCACTTTCTCATTTGTCGTTTCCTCATTTTCAGAAATTTCATCGAAGTCATCTTCTAAACTTGTTCCTTCTAGGTTCTTCTCCAATCTTTCAAGTTCAGCTAGCTCTTTTTCAAGTTTTAAAAATTCTTCTCTCTGTTCTTCAGTCAAATCAGAAAGATCAATATTATCTTCAAATTCGCTATCAAAATCGGATTCCTCAGATTCTATTCCATTTGCGTTATATTCAGGAGGTAGTTCACCGTTATGTTCCTCCATATACCTTTTTAGTTCTGCTTCTTCTTCTTTTTGCTTCTCTAAAATCTCATTTGCTTTAGCAGCACTGAAAAAAGTATATTTGATTCCGTTTTCTTTGAAATATTTGGCCCAGGCCAATCTTTGTTTGAATGTTAGCAAATCAGCTTTATTAACTAATAATAAGTTTCTCTTTAGCGGATTTAATTCTTTAACATATTTCTCTAAATCCCTAGATCTAAATAAAAGTGGATTCCTAGCATCAACAATTTGAACAACTAAATCAGATCTTTCAACAACTCTCCATAATTGCTTCCACACCATAATATTTCTTTCAAAGGGAGTCAAAAGTAAATCATGATCCTCTTGTAATATAGCTAAATGTCTTCTCCATTCTAAGAATGCGTCAGATTCCATTCTTTCTAATTCATATTTTGTGGTAGTAGAATCCCATTTTGGCCTCCTTGGAACAATCAAATCTTTTATATGTTCTTTTTGTACCTGAAACTTTTTAGCTTCTTCTGCACTTGTAAGTAAGTATGGATTATAATCACCTGTATCCACAGCTTGATTATTAATTCTAATTATCTTAACTGATGCATGCTTTTCAGCAGTGAAATCGGTATCAGCTAGTTGTGCTGTGTTCAAAAACTCATCTAATGCATTTTCCTGTGTGACGGATCTAAGTTTAACCCAATCAGCCTCGTGTTTATCAGTTGTGAACCTCATTTGACCATCAGGTAGGTAATAAATTTGGTTCTGAGATTGTTTAGCATTTTTGATTGTTCTACCTAAACCAATGGTATTTTTATTCTTATGGGGAGTATTCTTAGGTCCCTTTGGTGGTTTCCATTTTCTTGCTTCAATCTTTGGAGGCATTTTTTATCTGACTTTCTTTTCTTTCTTGAACATTAATCTCTAAAATACTAAAAAATTTTCAAAAAATTATGCTAGTTCAAATTCCCGTGCAGGCTGCACAGCCTTTTTGTATATAACATAATCCCCAATAACGTTGAATCGAATGCGTAGATAATTGTTTTCAGATGTTGAAGTAGTATCATAGCTATCTAAAACGCATGCTTATTTATGGATCCTTTTGTAATATTAGATGTAGATTGTTCGACGCCGAAACAATGTGTACCACAATTATGTGTGATTTTACGTCACATGAGCGTAATCTATCTCGATGAATTTTATACATTGTAGACAGATCAAAATTCGTTCTTACACTTTGGTTACCTTTACTTTGGACAAACATAAATTTTCACTTAAATTAGAATAAAACTTTAAACTACTTGTATCATGTCGCTTCAACGGACAAACTCTCTTTCTACAATGAGCACAACAACAACTGGTTCAACAATGTTTACTGATGCTAGATCAGAATTCACAGATGCTATCTCGCACACGAATAGTATAAACAATAATGTAACTGAAGAAGGTGAAAATTTTAGAAACCCAAATAATAATTTGGATGAATCTGATAATAAGGAACTGAATTTGTCTGAAGATTCCAAAGTAAAGTCAGATTATGTTAAAATAGATGATGATAAGAAAGAGCAAGCGATTAATTTACAGTCAAAAGAGGATCACGCCGTGAAGACAGAGCAACCTAAAGCTATAAATGAACCATCTTTCATGACCAGAGAGGAGAAGATCAAGCAAATCAAGGAACAACGTCAAACAAACTCAACATCAACCTCAAATGAAGCGGAAAGTGATTGTCATGCGTATCTTTTCTCCAATAATTTGATTGATATACTAGATTTGCCTGGTTGGAGATTTTGGGTATGTGGACTATGTACGGTATGTTGTAATTCTCTAGAATCTTCAGGAAGAAACACAGCAGTAAAAAGTGCACAGTAAGATTATAACTTAAATTTAAAGCAATTTATAGAAAATATTTATCTGAAGCTGGTTGGGACCAGGGTTCATCTGAATCACAATACTTCTTCAACGGAGTGTCATATGGAATCCTGATTCCAACCTTTAGTTTGTTACTACTTAATAATTTAACATCATCTACTGTATCTTTACCATACGCCGGAATCAAAACCGCAGTCTTTCCAAGTGGATTATCAAGTTTCAGCAACATCGGAGCAACAAAAACACCGGCTTCAAATGAACTAATGGTATACTTCAATAGATTAAACTTTTCAAACTTTCCCCATGCTTGATGGGATATGTTTGCAGACGTCATCAAAAACCATTTGAGTGTTTTAAAATTGTCTTCAGTAACACAATATGTCTTAACATGCGGAGCCAGATTGGATCTGCCCGCTTTAGACAGTTTTGGATTTAAAGTCAAATCAGACCACTTATGAAGATATCTTTTAATATCACTGTACTGTTGATGATAAGCTTTCCATTTTCCTTCAGTGGTAAAATGGAGAGCAACTCCCGAAAGTGGAGCATTCCAAGATCTAAGGATTTCGTTCATTGTAGGCCAAATAATCACAGGTTCAAGTTTGTTGCTCCCAGATTTATACGAATAATCTGACTTTTTAATCATTGGATAGCCTTTTTCTGCACACGATGTTAACATGTGAACTAAGATATTTCGCTTCCAATTATCGCAGGGACCAGCAATAGTAGATGATTGACCTATGAACTTACCACTGAGACTTTGAAGATTAAGCATATGAATTACCTGCCACAATCGCCCGTACCCAAACATTGGTTTAGCATCATGTTTAGTTAGCTTGCTCCAATCTTGATAATCATATTGTCCTGGTGAAGAACCCACAAATACAACATCAACTGGTGTAAAATCATATTTTGCGATTAGGTCAATAATCTTATTAATTTCTGGGTTTTCGTAAGTCATTAAATATGCAATGAAATCTCTCTTAAATATTGTACCTGTATCACTAAATATTGATATATTAGGTCGATTAAAGTCTAAAAATTTACCAGGATCAGAATGGGGTGAGAGACGCGGTGAAAGCCAACACATTTGGGTTTGTATCTTATGATCGGCTTCAGTAATATTCATTGTGTGAATAGCAAGTTGACAAGTTTGGTCACTGAAAAAATTAATCATAATTTTTGAATGGTGTGTTCCATACTTAGGTAGTTTATGAGAAACATCAATTGTTTGAATTTTGAATTTCTCCCAGGAAGAAGGTTTGATATGTAAGTGATCCTCATCACTTTTGTTAATCAAAATAAACTCACAGTTCTTGTTTGTAACAAATCGTTCCAAGTAATCAAAATCGATTAACATATTGAATTGGTATGTTCGAACAAGTTCTTTGGAACCAACTATATCAGCTAGCGATATCGTATCAATATCACCTTCAGTGCCATAATTTTGACAATATTCAGGATTTGAAAACATTCTGATTCTTGAGCTCTGCTTATTAATATTCTTGAAATTGTCAATAGTAGAATCCGATTTGATTGCACCTGTGGCTGGAGAAGTTTTCTTCTTAATTCTGGTGGTCGATATTCCAGAATCAGCTGAATCTTGAACAAACTTTCGTTTTGATCTTTGCTCAGCTGCATCAGCCATTCGCTTTCTCATTAGTTGTTGTGGAGTAAGTGTAACTACTGGTTCATCATCAATTGTGACAGAATTTTTAGTATTATTTATCTGCAAAATCTCTACCTCAGAATCAGATTCACTTGTATTTAGTTCTATAGTATTCATCATATCCTTGGAATTATTATTCTCATCTGTTTTATTATCTGATACTCTGCTTTCATCATCAGAGTCAAGATTAATAACTTCTTCTAACATACCAATCGAACAATACAGTAACAATTATATATAGGTCGCAAACAGGGTATCAAACTAGCACGACAAACGTAAAAAAAATCATCGCTTTGGATAAAAAACGCTGTAATTAGGATACAGAAGTAACTATAAAACTACAAAACGTTTAGTATAATCTGAAAGCTGGACCCATAGAAGACTTGATGACTAAGGAACCAACATTTTGCCAGTTCTTCTTCAATAAGGAGACCAAGAAGTTGATGGACATCATGATTTGAGAGACTAAGACATCTTCTTCCATTTCAACGTGACCAACAGCAACTGCTAAACATAAAACCTTCTTTAATTGGAACTTAATGGTGGACTTTTGATCTTGAACTTTAGCGTATAAGTCATCAGTGTGGGAAACTGGGGTTGGGAACTTACCTGCCTTAGATAATTGAGGACCTAAAAGTCTTGGAACTTGCTTAATTAATGCTTCAGAAGCAATGAAAGCATTGTATTTCTTTGCTAACTTCTTAATTAATTTCTTGTTCTTGTTTAACTTCTTTAAGTCATCAACGGACATAGCATCACAACCTAAACCCTTAGCTCTGTCGACATCGAATGCATCACCAAAAATACAGATGGTCATGTTTGGTCTTGGAACTTGTGGTAATCTTAAAGTACCAGAGAATCTCTTATCTCTTTGTGGGTCATAGTTCTTTAAACCAACTTGTAATTCAACTGTTTCTAAAAAGTTTCTCTTCTTAGTTTCAGTAGAATACTTTAAAAGTTGTTGGACATTTTCTCTAACTTGAGTGGTGTTAATCTTAGACATGATAAAGTGATTGTCTCCCTAAAAAATCAAATAGGTAATACCGTAGAGGTTTGTTCGACGATAGCTCTAAAGGAATTCAGAAGAAAAGAACAGGAAACCTTCCGCTGTGGATTATCAATTTTTCAACGCGCAATGTTGGAAAAAAAATAAAGCAAGATGGTGAGGGTTTGAGCCCTGTTGTGTGGCACGTGACTGTGGTGGCTCATCAAGAAATTATACATCCTTCATGTTAAACAGACTTGTACTATTTGCATCTGTCAATAGCTGTCCATAGCATCACAACACTATCAGCTTTGTCAAT
This sequence comes from Pichia pseudocactophila, assembly GCA_039700735.1. Taxonomy (NCBI): domain Eukaryota; kingdom Fungi; phylum Ascomycota; class Pichiomycetes; order Pichiales; family Pichiaceae; genus Pichia; species Pichia pseudocactophila. Next base: position 753,647 of record JBBJZV010000117.1, read on the forward strand.
CTCTAGAATAAATGATTATTCTTAAAATTCCATTTACTAGACTGGTGTCTTCAACGCCAAAATTGTTAAAGAACTCATCGTCATCTTCCAATCGATGGCTTACTAGACAAAATAACGATTATTACACCCGAAAAGCTAAGGAAGAGAATTTAAAATCAAGAGCAGCGTTCAAACTGCTTCAGATAGATGAGAAGTTTCATATTTTTGGTAAAAATAGAGTGTTGAATGTATTAGATTTGGGTGCAGCACCTGGGGCATGGAATCAAGTTGCTATTGAAAGATGTGCTAAGGGGTCGAAAGTTCTAGGAGTAGATCTACTTCCGTATCAACCTCCAATTGGGGCTTCGGCTATTCAGGGAAACATATTGAATAAAGAAACGCATAGAATGATTAAAGATTACTTTATTTTATCTTCCTTAGAAAAAAAGGATAAAGTGTTTGAAGAATTAGAAATTATATCAGCTTCTGGGAGTCATACGAAGATATCCGAATCGTCAGTATTGGAAAAGGAAATTGAAGCAAGCGCTTTGTTGAATGAATCTAAAGAATGTGATATGGAATCGGATATGAAGTTGAAATATCCAGTTGATGTTGTATTAAGTGATATGTATGTACCTTTTCCTCAAACAACAGGTTTTTCCAGTGCTCTTACTAACTTTCCACGATTTAGGATGGCCAACACGACGGGATTAGCAATCAAAGATCATGCAATGTCGATGGATTTGTGTGATGCGGCATTAATAGCTGCAATTGATTTACTAAAGAAGGAAGGATCATTAGTAATAAAATTCTTCACGGGTGAACAAGATAAGTTCCTTGAAGAAAGATTGCATAAAGTGTTCAAAACAGTGAAACGATTTAAGCCTAAAGCGTGTAGATTAGAATCAAAGGAAAGCTATTTTGTGTGTCTCAAGAAACGGGAGTACGAATTTGACAAGGTTAAACTATTTACGGACTTATAAGTTAACAAAATTTTGTCACAAGATTTGTATGTTTACTAAAATCGGATTTAATGAAATTATAATTTATTGAATATTAGAGTTATATTAATCTTTTACTATAAATTTTTAAGGTCAACTAAAAGAGATCAAAACTTTTTGTGTTGTTTAAGCCCATTTACCAATTAAAGCCATTATAGCAGTACCTAATCCAAGACAGAATAGACTGTAAAGAAGTTGAGTCATGTTATTCTTGATTTTCTTGTTGAAGACGAAGTCTCTTGCCAAGAACTCAACTAAAGCAGTGTAAACTAAAATACCAGCGGACAACGCATCTAATACACCTGAAACAATCTTTGCAGCAAAACCACCTGCAACATAAGTAGTTCTGACACCAATACCGATAGCAATAGAAATTGGAGTAACCAAGCCATAAGCTAAACATAAAAGGTATTTTTGATATTCACCTCTTTCCTTTGGCCATGGGATAGCAGATAATCTCGCACCAATACCCAAACCTTCAAAAGATTGATGGAACACTAAGACAACATATAATGTCTTGAATTCATCATATTCACATGAACCTAAATTTAAGCCAATAATGACAGAATGGAAAATGATACCTGCCTCTAAAATAAGGAAAGCTGCAAATTGTTGCTTGAATTCATAAGTATTGTAAGAAACGGCAACACTATTTTGTTCAACATTGGTATCTTCTTTGTCTTTAGATGAGCTGTCACAAACTTCACAATTTTCGCAATCTTCAGAGAGTTCAGAATTTGCTGGTGCTTTTCCTTTAGTGACAAGCTCTTGAACATCGAGATCGGCACCATAATAACCATACTTTCTTTCGACGTAAACCTCAGAGAAAATGTCAATTAAAAATGTACCAAATAAAGAAGCTAAAACTAAGGCAGGAACCCAGGAATACTCAGCCCAGCCACCCCAGTTACCAATACAAGTATCTCCACCAATTGCACCATAAGCAGGATCTAATAAATGCACAAAAGCAGTAGCTAAAATGACACCGGCACCAAAGAATCTGGCAAATAAGTAAAACCATACAGATAGTTTCCATTCATACTTCTGGGATAACAATGGAAAGACAGTAACAAATGTAGAAACAACACCGATGACAAAAATGGAACCAATTCTGGTACCGATACCACCAGAGAATTCTGGTTCTGCATCAACCATACCTTGAATATAGCAAATTTTGAAAACATCAGGGACACTGCTGTTACTTAAAACAATATCGTCAGGATTACCAAAAGCAGACCAGTCAGGCATTGTAATCTTTCTTCTGAAGTGTGATACTGTTGAATTAAAGCATTTTAAAGTAATTGACGAGTAAGATTATAGGAGGGCAGTTGTTTTCTTAAATAGGGGAAGAAAAGTAACTCTTTCCTGACTGTAGTGGTACTTTCGCCAGTTGACATAAAAAGGACTATGTTGGTACCAGATCTAACGTCGTAGCATTGTTCTATACACCACAACAGTTAAAATCAACCGTTTTTTATGATGAACATATTGGTAGTAAGTTAAAACTGTTTAATATTTACCTGTTACAACTATTATCAATATTAACTTTATCAAATTAAACGAAAAAAGGATCATCTACAACGCGTCCTAATTGTAAACGATCGACTGTTTCTTCTCCCTTTTTGCTGTCATCCATGGGGCTACGTCAAATTCATCGCGAATTTTTCCTAAACTTGAGTATTAATTAGATACTATGATGGTTAAGGCTAATTGTATTTGAACAAATTTCATTTGATGGGATTAATATGCCTACTATAAGTTTCAAAGATTTTGGTACTTAGTAATATTGTACAATATATTATTAAGTTCATCCTATAACAAGATTTACTTGTCTTTGGAATTGAAAACCCCAGACTTTTGGTGGTTACTTTTCTCAGGTAACTGTAACATTTTGTTCAAATATTCATCAAGTTCAATCTATTACATAATATGCAGTTTTATTATAATTCATCTGTGTATTTCAGGTCTAATCTTAAATTGTCGAGGTTTTTGCTCAAACAACATTGTATTTTCATGCCCATTTTCCAATGACCGACATTACTCCTGTACCCAATGCGAAGCAAAATAGACTGTAGAATAATTCAGACAATTTATGCTTTATCTCCTTGTTGAAAATAAAATCTCTTGCCATAAAATCGACTAGAGCTGTATAAATCAATATTCCTGCTGATAGTGCATCGAGAACACCAGAAACTATAGTAGCAACAAATCCACCAGCAACATATGTTGTCCTCACACCAAGACCAATTGCTATGGATAAAGGAGTAACGAGTCCATAAGCGAGACATAACAGATATTTTAAGTATTCTCCTTTATCTTTAGGCCAAGGAATTGCTGATAATCTTGCTCCAATACCTAGTCCCTCAAAGGATTGGTGAAAAACAAGAACAACATATAAGGATTTAAAATCATCCTGGTTACATGAACCTAAGTTAAGTCCAATGATAATAGAATGAAAGATTATCCCTGCTTCAAGAATAATAAAAGCAGCAAATTGTTGTTTGAACTCGTATGGTGCTGTTGATGTTGCTACAGTTTTTTGATCATATCCAGTATCTTCCTTTTCTTCAATATCTACTTCATCACTGTTTTGATCCTCTGTTTCATTGGGCACTACTTCCAAAACAGTTGTTATTCTACAATTTTCAGTGTCAAGAGGTAAATTATTTTGAGCTTCTTCTTTGGTTGTTAAAAGTTTTTGGATATCCACTTCTAATTCATAGTAGCCGTATTTCCTTTCAACATAAACTTCTGAAAGTAAGTCAATCAAAAACGTACCGAAAAGTGCAGTAATAACTAATGCAGAAACCCAAGTAAATAATGACCAATTTCCCCACATTCCAACACAAGAATTCATCCCTATTTCATTAAATGCAGGGTCCAATAAATGAACAAAAGCAGTAGCCAAAATCACACCAGCGCCAAAATACTTGGCAAATAAGTAAAACCATACAGACAATTTCCATTTGTATTTCTGTGATAGCAATGGGAAGACGGTGACAAATGTAGAGACGATACCAATGACAAAAATAGAACCTATTCTAGCTCCAATGTCACCTGAAAATTCTGGATGGGCATCAACAACACCTTGTAAAACACAGACTTTGAAAACAGTTGGAACGTTCGGATCGGTGAGGAGTACATCATCAGGGTTGCCAAATTTAGACCAATCTGGCATTCTTTGGATAGTATTGGAAAACAAGAGAAAGATACTCTTTTTAGGTTCGGAATCAAAGAGGCATTTTCAACATACTAAAATTTACGCTATGTCTCTCATTGTTAAATCAAGAAAGAGTTCAGGAATTAGCGCATCTGTATTATTATGAGACGCACATCGCGTCAGGGTCTTCCCCTGAACCCTAGTGATGATCCCTGAATTCACACCCCTGCTTGGCTATGTTATTTAAATGTGATTTACTGATTCTACGTTTTAGTTATAAATACAAAAGTTGGTTATTAATGTATATTCCCTCAATTATTCTCTTCTTCTTCAGCTTCTGCAAACACCTCATCATCTTCTTCTTCTTCCTCCTCATCATTATCTACTGGAAGAACTTTCTCTTCTCCCTTCTTTTCTTCCTCCTCATCTTCTTCATTCGCATTTGCAAGCTCGGGAAGGTCATCCGCTACTATATCAGTAACTGTTGTTTCTTTCTTCTCTGCGACATCTGCTATTATATTATCATCCGTGGCGTTCTCTTCTGCGTCATTTAAACTTTGAGAGAGTTGTTGCAATGAAGGGAAAGACTCTGGGTGTTTGCTAGCAAGCAAAATTCTGGAACTTATTTTATCATTTGATTTTTTATCCAGGTTATTTTTCCAGAGGTTTACTACTGTATCAATTTCTTCAACTTTACCATCGTAAACCAAACTCAAAAATGCAGCCTCGGTAAATCTATCGGTTTTTTTCAAAATTTCAATTGAGTTAGTTAAATCTTTAGCAGCCCATGATGCAGCAAACGCAATATTGTACTTTCCTACTTCTATACAAGATTTGCTCAATTTCTTTAAAGATTCTGTGTCATTGAAAGAAGTGTAAAGAAGCAACAATGATTGGTAGTCCTTACTATTTTCAAATGATTCAATTGCTAAATCAAACTGAAAATTGGACAATGCACTATCACCAAGTTTTTTCCATTTATGAATTGAGTCCTCCTTCCTAGCAATTTCTTGAGCAAGAGTGAAGTTTAAAGTTTGCATTGCTAAGTCAAATTTTTGGTCACTATCAGTTGAAAGTTTTAAAGCTTTATCAGTATAGCCTTGCTCCTCCAAAAACCTTGCAATCTTATTTATATCTCTTTGATCAATGTTTTCTATTATCGAGTCAGCGTATTCTAGATCACCTCTCATAACCACAGTTTGGTATTCTAAAACTGCTAATGATAAGTAATAAGACACAACGTTCAAATCCTTATCACAGACATAGACTTTGTTGTCTCTACTTAAATATCCTAATAGGAACATTGCCTTGTCAAAATGAGCCAAGTTATAAATAGAACCACCTACTAGATAATTGAGTCTATTGGAGTTGGATGTGTAAATGAAAACATTACCAACCCACTTACCGGAAAGAATTTGATCATCAACTTCGAATACAAGGTCAAATGCAGATTCTACACCTTCTTCTGGATCAATATCTCCATTCAATAAATGCTCTTGAAAAACGTCCTTATCATAGCTTAACGCATAAGCAGAATCTGCAGAAGAAATTAAAACCAAATCACCTTCATCAGACCAATAGATATTTTCAGCTTCAACAGCAACAGTTCTAACAAGTTGACCAGATTCCCAATCGTAAAACATCACTGCACCTCTAACTTTAACCGCTAAGAGAGTTCCACCATAAATCTTTTCTGCTTCATACACCAAACTAATCTGACCATTAGATTTTTGTTTGAAGTTTTTGTAAATTTGAATGGTTGTACTGGATTCCCTGATAGCATAGTAATTTGAATCTTGAGCCCACACAAAATCAAGAGCATGACCATACATTTTATTTCTCCATGCTAAAGATGTATAAATAATATATTCATCATCACCTGTAACTGCAACAAATCTACCATTTGGTGAGTATATTATGGAGTTGGGGAAAACTTCAACTGAACCAAATTCCTTCTGTGATAAGGATAAAACCTCACCATCATCTGTATCTGCATCAGAAGATCTAATTACAGACTGATAAACTTCATTGTGTTTACACCAAATAATCTTACCAGATTGATCCATGGTCAAAAGAGGCTTATCATCGCCTAATTGAAAAACAACATTACCTGCATCAAAACCAACTGCAACTAAGGAGGAATTTTTCTTAGTGGAAATACACCAAGCTCTCTCCAATCTATAATTTAAAGTTTTCTCGAGTTTGTAAGTGTTACTATTCCAAACTTTTATTGTAGAATCTTCAGAACCGGAAATGATCAATGGTAGTTCAGCATGGAAAACAGCAAATGAGACATTGGCAACATGACCTTCTAATGTAGCAACACATGATTTTGTTTGATAATCCCAAACCTTTATAGTTTTATCATCAGATGAAGTAAGCAAGTAAGGTTTGTCACCATGAGGATAGTAATCAACATAGTTGAAACCTTTTGAATCGGGAGCACTCAGTGTAAAATTTGGAGTTTTTGATCCCAATGACCAAATCTTTACTGTTTTATCTAAACAAGCAGAAGCAAAAGTATTTGCATCTTTAGGATTGAATGCAACAGACATGATATAATGTTGATGACCTTCAAAAACTTGTTCTAACTTCCAACTATTTTCCCAATTCCATAACTTAATGGTGTAATCATCTGATGAAGTTAAAACATAGGGTCTTGAAGGATGAACAGCAATTGATCTTATATAATCTGGATGAGCTTCAAATTGTGCAACTTTTTCCCCAGTGTTGTAATTATAAACTCTAACTTGAAAATCATCTGCACCAACAACAATCCAGTTCTTGCGAGCAATAAATTTACCTGCTCTCACTGGAACATTGGTTACATCAATAGATTTAACCACACTTTTGGTTTCATAAGAATAGATTTCAATCTTACCACTATAAAGAGTAGTTAATACCCATGGTTCAGTTGGATGGAAATCAATGCCTTTGACACGGTCAGATCTAGTACTTGAAAGTTTCTGTTAAAAGAAAAAAGGGAAGGTATATTAATGTTAGTATTGTTTGTATTTTATAAAGTAACGTTTCAATTTGCATGTTTGTACTTTAACAACTTTGGATCATTGACACATCTGTGTAATGCTAACATAGTGACCACAATTCAATTGGATTGCAAACATACCTTTATATTTAGTTTCATCGTGCAGATCGCCTTCAAAGGGACGTTAGTTATTTGAATAATGAATGATTCGTCCTTTCACAGAGATGGACACATGTGTTGTCCTTGTTGGACCTACGAGGACGTCTCTCGCTTTCGCGCATGCCCGTCAGCGACAGGAGCTGAAAACTTGTGCAACATATCGCGCGCCATGAGAATTTGTGGTCTCAAAAACTGACGTCGGGCTGGCCTTTCGCAGATCAGAGACCCAGTTTGATCATTGCCTCTGGAAAGAAAGTTATATCTTACCTCATCAATCAAGGCAACAACTGCAACAATGTGGATTTTCGACTGGTGTATGTATCACGTTTGGACTTATTTGATCTGGGAAACTAATACTAACAAAACGGATCTTTAGGATCTCTATTTATCTCATGCAGTTCAAGATGCCCTAGCTTACTTAGGTTTATGGAATAAACATGCCAAGTTATTATTTCTTGGATTAGATAATGCTGGTAAAACAACCTTGCTACATATGCTTAAAAATGATAGAATGGCAACCTTACAACCAACTTTACATCCAACTTCTGAAGAATTGGCAATTGGTAATGTCAGATTTACTACTTTTGACTTGGGTGGACATCAACAGGCTAGAAGATTATGGAAGGATTACTTCCCTGAAGTTAATGGTATTGTTTACCTTGTTGATGTTGCAGATCCGGAAAGATTTGAAGAGTCAAGATTAGAATTAGATGCATTATTGAACATGGAAGAATTGAAGAATGTCCCATTCTTAATTTTGGGTAACAAGATTGATTCTCCTAGAGCTGTTAGTGAAAATGAAGTCAGAAACTATTTAGGCTTACTGCAAACTACTGGTAAATCAGGTACTGTTCCAAATGGTGTTAGACCTTGTGAACTGTTTATGTGTTCCATTGTTATGAGACAAGGTTACGCTGAAGGTTTTAAATGGTTGTCTCAATTCATTTAGTTGAATCTAAAGTTAGCATAATGGTGTGTAATCTAAAACGATGTATATGTTCAATATAATCTTCAAATAAAGAAATTAATTACTTGTAAATAACCAGTTTTTACGTATACAGTTGTCTATAAATGCTAAATAAATTACCTTCTTTTATTACCAAAAGCGGCAGAAGAACCTTCACTTGCTTCAAGTTTACGTTTTGTGCCGTGCTTTTGAAAGTATTCTTTCTTCCTTTCTTTTGCCTTCTCTAATTTAGCAGCTTCAACCTTTTCTCTAGCTTTAATCTTTTCTTGCATTTTTGCATCCTTCTTCTCTTTTCTCAATGATTCTTTATCATTTCTAATCGTTTGAATGGTTTGTATCAAATGTCTTGCCTTCTTTTCCTCGCTACTCATAACGACAGCCCTCTTTTGGACATAGGTCTTTTTCTTTTGCTTCTTTAATTCTTGAATTTGAGACTTGAATGGAAGATTCTTTTTTATTGATGTAGGAACTTTCAATGGGTTAAATCTTCTCTCGGGTCTTTCAATCTTTTTATAGTTTGAATCTTCATTACGTGGTGTTTCGATGTTATTTATAGCTCTAACTTCACCTGTTAACCTCATACCTTTCCAATTGGTTTTATCATTCAATAGTAAAGATGTAACAGGATTGTAAAACTTTTTAGGTTTGACTGGATACCATGTCTTTAATGTTATAATATCACTCATCAATATCTTATCTTCAAAAGCAGCTCTAAAATGACCTTCTGGACTCGAAAGTGCACGCTTTATTTCACCACGTATACCAGAAACAGTTCTAATAGATGCACCTTCAAATTTGGCAACCTCCATTGCAGATGTAAACATATCCTTAATAAATGCAGTGTTGCGGAAAATTTTAGATGGATACCCTACTAACTTTAGCTTCTTCACTATAGTTGTATCCGCATTCAAATCCTCTACAACACCAGTTGCTGCAATTCTAAATGATCCGGTAGTATGATCTTTATCTACCACTTGAATTCCACAAAATGTAGTATTTGGTGCAACCAATGGACCATAAAAAGTAGTAAAACAATAAGCATGCTCAGGGGTATATTTCAACATTCTGTTTCTTGTTCTAGAATCTGAAGTGGTATATATCGGAAGGGTTTGAAATCTTCTCCATCCTAAAGATAGAATCAATGGATCATTAGATTTCAAAATTTTTTTATGCCATCTATGTCTCCTAATTCTACCACTCATAAAACCAAATCTTTCTTCTGTATTTAACAAACCACCAATTATAATTGGGAAAGTAGGATCAAAGTTTTCAATGAATTCCTTTGGTAAAGAGTTGAATGTAAGTTTAACATATGATCCAGCTGCAAAACCTTCAACATTTTTACGTGCTTCCTCGTTAAGCTTACTCAACTCTTGCTTGTTAATTTCAAGTTGTTTAGCCATTTTTGCTTTTTGAAATTCGTACCAGTTATCATGTTCATTAAATGGATCATCGTCGCCTTTGAACTCCTCTTCCTCTTCAAACTGTTGTTTCAACTTTTCCTTTTTTTTGGCATTCAACTGTCTTTGCTTCTCAACTGTTAAATCACCATCATCTTCGTCTGATTCGTCGGCGTCAATTTGAGTACCGATTCCCATCTCATCTTTGAGTTCTTCTTCCGCAAAGTTGGTGAATCCGTCATCTTCAGAGTTTGAAACATCTTCTTCAGACTCTTCTTTCTTGGAGTTTTGTTCCTCTTCTTCATCTGCTTCTAAATCTTCAAAATCTCCGTATACCTCATCTGAATCGACACTCTCTTTAGCTTCCTTTTCTTGTTGAATCCGTTGTTTTGCAGATAAAAAGAACCTTGATTTTAATGTGTTGATAGATGTACTATCAGATAACCACTTTTCTTTCAACTCGGCGAGTGACAAACTGTTTTTATTAATAATTTCATCTATTTTTGTGTCATCCTTCTTTTTAAAGAATTCATCGTCATCATCTTCAGTAACAGAATCAGCATCAGCTTTATCCAACTCTTCCTCTTCTTGTTTCCATCTGGCAATGACATCTTTGGTATCTATGTTATTCATGTAAATAAGCTTGTTGATATCCCACGTTTTGTTAACCTGAATATGATTTAACTTGCTTCCCATACTCTTCCACTCAGAGAATTCATCATCATCATCTCCCAATTCAGAGTCAGTTTCAAATTGAAAATCTTCTTGATTAGAGAAAGTTTCCCTTTTTTTCAATTGTTTTAATTTTTGTTCTCTAGCCATATCGTCTGCTTCTTCATCAAACTCGTTGTCATCATCGTCGATATTAATGTCATCTATTCTGCTGAGGTCTTCAACCGTTGGTTTCACAACCCTTGCGGTTCTCATTTGTTTTCTACCAGTGTCACCTTTAATATCTTTGATATCGTCTTCCCAATCACTTTCAAGGCCATAGTCATTGCCATCATCATCATCATCATCACCACTATCGACGTCGTTGTTTTTGATCTCATCAAGTTCTGGACCATTACTAAAGAGCTTAATCGCAGAAACTTTCTTCCTATTGTCTATAATTTCAGCAGCATTTTGTAAATCAGAAACGAGTTTTTCACCTAGTCCACCCATATCTTCTTCTGATTTAAAAGATTTCTGACCTACGTCAATATAAACAGCATCTTTATCAATCAAAACACCATGAACATCAGACATTGGAGCATATATAATTTTTTGCTTATCCTCGAGTCTTTTTCTACGTCTAACTGTTTTTGCAGAAGTTTCTTCACCATTTGCCTCGGCCAATTTGCGTTGCTCTCTTTCATATTCTTCTAATTTTTGTTCAAAATAAGGGGTTGGGCATGGGTCAGGAAGTTTTTCCACATCAGAAACAGTAAAGTCACCAGCACCAGCCAAATGGACTCTTGCATTTGTAGCTGGTAAGGGAGTACCATGTAAGTATCCATAAAGAGCAATTTTACGATCGCATTTAGGATCCTTTTCAATTTTTGCAGGATGGGTCAAATCGACAATTCTGTCAGCTAATAAATAAGGATGTTCATTTCTCCACTTCAAGGGCCTAAATTTCATTACTGAAATAAACCTTGATAAATTCAAGATTTCCCTATCTGGATATCTACCATTGATAACACCTGAAAGATAAAATAACTTTGCACCCTGATATACCTCAGTCCAAAACCTTTGCTTTAATCTTTTTTTAGCTGCTCTCATAGTAGCAGGTTTTTTGAATAAATCTAAGTGGGTCGTGACACCTAAAACTCTAGGCATACCGTGATGTTGCGCAATGTTTAGAAACTCCATAGTTTCCATTTCAAAGCCAAAGTTACCATCCATAAGTAACAAAACTAAATCAGCAATCTTCGCAATATCAATCATTGAGTTAAGATCATTAGAGCACTCAATAAAAGTTAATCTTCTTCTTTTACCACTAACAACAGTGATTGGACCTTTGATGTCAGTAACTGATGTTTTGGTTAGTCTTCTGACTAATGACCTTATCAAAGTAGATTTACCGGTACCAGGTGGGCCAACAACTGCAACAATGACTGGAGGAGGGTCATCTTCGGGTGTTCTGTCGATCATGGGAACATGAAATCGTTTCTCTCCTAAATCACTACTCCTCACTGCCTGTCTTTGTAACTTCCCTGGTTTTGCAAAAGCAAAGGCTTTTGCATTTTTACCCTGCGAATGAAGCTTTTGTTTTGCCGAGTTCTTTTTGGAACCTCCTCTATGAGGTTTATTTGACTGTTCAGTATCCATTGATAGTTAATTTGTAAGGCCAAACAACAGTGGTTGTTAAGCTCTTTAAAAGAGGTCTAAAAAATTTCAAGATGAAAAAAAGTATAAGAAAATTCTTAGTGCATCAGAAAAATTGATTCACAGGAAGGCTCAGCTAAAATTGATATTATATTATGCATGCCAACGTTTGATCTCATGCTATGTTCGAAGAACTTGTACAGATTCTGCTTTTGATTTGGTGACTTTGAATATCGGTAAGGAAAGGTGTGCTTTCTGCATTTGGAGGATACATAATCATATAATCCATATGGCATATCCTGTAACATTTAATTATGGAATTTGGTTGCACAAGACAGTTTCTGGCCAGGGCAAAACGTATCCACACCAAATAACATAAAAGATTGTAGAAAAAGTATTGCTTTTTGATCTAAATAGTATCCTTTTTTTGCTACTTGCAAAAGCTGGTTTTAAAAGTATTAATTCAAAAAATTCAAAAGAGCCTCAATCTTTTCTATTAAAATCAAAAAGTAAGATCTTAAAGCTAATGTAAATATCGTATTTTAAATAAACAAAGCAGATGGTTTTGATTTCCAGCAAAACCAACAGAGTTCAGTACATGCTCCACCGCCAAAGTTGAAATACCCGAGATTGTATCCCAAGTTTGCTCCAAACAGAATACAACAAGAACTTGTGTTGTGGTCCTGCAATTCGAAACAGCAAAGAATTTGGCGCGAGCTCATGGGCGAGCAATAAATTTATTAAGCCTAGCAATTTCTGTCTAATTTTGCATCACGCAGATTCGTAATTGGGACAGTGACACAAGCTTTACAAATTGATGACCTGTCTTTTCTTTTACTACACTTACTACTACCCCATTCTTATCACGTTAAACGCTCACATATTGTTACAATGATTGTTGCTGATAAACCTCACGCCTCACCGATACGGCAATCGGACCAGCCAAGGTCAAGTCAACAAGGGCAAACTTTTAAAAAGGCATCGAAATCAAACGATACCGGTAAGAACACCCGACAAAGACAGCCAAAACTAAAGGTTCAACAACAATTGCCTCAGCCACCACCACAGAACTCTAAACAGAGTGGAAATCAGAAACCAAATACGCAAAAGTCTCCGATGAGTACTAAATGTAAAACAAATGTAAGCCCTCAACCAAGACAGAATAATCAGAAACAAAAACAAAATTCAAATACTAGATCTTCAAAGGGTAAAATTAACAATAGGAGTACAGATAAAGTTAGAATTCCTCCTAGGAACGTTCAAGTTGACTTTCATTCTACTAAATGCTCGAATCAAGTAACATTGAAGGATACTTCTGATCAAATTAAGAAGTCTGCTGTAGATATAAATGACTTACTACCTGAATTATCCATTAATGATACACCATCATCGGCTACCTCACAACCTTCTAACCAGATAAACAGAAATAGTTTGACCCATAGTCTCTACCAGCAATATTCTTTACCTGATGGTTCATCCCAAAATTTTGGCAAAGGATCTAGTTTGTCAAGATCGTCAAGTTCCTGCTCAACCACTAATAGATCCAAAATTTCAAGTGCATCATCATACACAAATGACTCCTCAAATATCATCAACTCTCTCGATAATTTTAAATACGCAGGATCTTCTTTTGCTGCTGAACCGAAAGCAGTGACTTTGCCAAAACCATCGTTTTTAAAATCGAAATGATACTTCAGCTATATGAAACAATTTAAACATTCAAACTGCATTTATCTTGTTGTTTCACTTGTTCATTCCCTCAACTATTTTATTTTTCGTTTTTCTTTCAGCATATCCTATTTCCTTCTCATTGTTTCTTTTCGAATTTCTATGCTTTTTTATGATAGTTTTTAAGGGTTTGGTTATTTTTTTTACCGTTTTCCCTGATTTTTTCCTTTTTTTTTGTGGAGCTACAATGTAGTCTTATGGACTATTTTATACATAATTTTATTTACCAGTACATATATACGTATTTATGTATATAGACCTAAAATTATTACTTCTTCTCAAATGTTTATGAACGTAGTAAACAAATTGGATTAGTTATATCAATTAGTCTTTTTATCTGAGCACGCATCCCGATCGTTTTGGCTAAAAAAAATACAGGAGAATCTATAAATTCTTCGGTTTTAAATAAAGATAACAAGAAAGTTTCCATTACACTTGCTTACACTTATATTATCTTAAAATTAGATACAAACGACCTGAATAGTTATGGGGAAAAAGAACCATAGGAAGAACAAGTCTCGTTGTGAAAATGGGAATTCAATTTCCACTATACAATTATCTTCTTCAATATCAAGCAGCCATATCGGTAGGTCTTCACGTCACCGAGAATCAGTATCCAGTGGTAGATCTGAATCGTTATCTAGAAGAGCCTCATTTATGCATATTGATGTTAATGATACTGAAATGTTTTCCGGTGCAGCATCTTACGTTGTTCCTAGTTCAATTTCATCTTTTCATCATCACAACCACATTAGATCACCATCCCTTTCAGCATCAGTTTCAAATGAGCATGATGATAATATTGACTCACTTCGATTTGGACGATTAGGAATAGATGAAAATGATTATATTGAAGATGAAGGTTATGAGTCAGAAAGTCATGATCTACATGAACGTTCAAAATTTAGATTCTTCAAAAGTGAAGATATTGAATTAGCTAAAGGTGTTTCATCCATCGCAAGGATAAATGACCCTGATAATCTACACGAATCTATAGTTGTCGATTATGATACAAACTGGAATTCATTTGCAGACGATTACGCTATTGACAACTTTACAAACGAAGAGTTGAGTAATCATTCTTTGCATCAAAACACAAAACTGATATCAGAAACTAAATCAAACGCCTCATATGGTAGTACCGAAAATAATCCTTACAGTGAGTTTTTCAGAGGTAACGCTGAACGTGAATTGATTGCAGACGAGGAACAAGACTTACACATTTATGGTGAAGAAGGAGATGAGGATTATGAAGGCATTGAGGATATGATTACCAAAAAGGAATGGGAGAAAACAATGAGAGAACGTGAATCATTGAAAATGCATGATTATTATTTCAAAAAGTTTCCCGCTTATAATTATAGTCAAAGGTTTTATATTGCAGAAGAGGATTTAGTTGTTGGTATTGCAGGGTACCAAACTACACGTACCAAACATATATTGTACAATATGCTATGCATATTCACATTTGGTTTATTTGCGTTATTTTGCAGATGGTTCCCAATATGGAGAATTAAATTAATGGGAAGACCTGTACCCCTGGGGAAGGCAGAATGGCTTGTTGTTGAAGACGAATATGGATCTTTAGAAATACCAAAAGTGGAAAGAAAATGGTATAATAAAAATATGAGTACATTTCTTCCTCCCAAAAAAATTGAACAATCTCACACTGAAGATTCATTTCTAGATATAATTGATAATGATACAACTGATATCAAATCAGGTGCCAGCCAAGCATACTCATACGATGATATTGATCCTATGGTTCCTGTTCTGATTTTTTTTGAATATAGATATATGAAATTGTTTTATGACCCAATAGATGACTTGTTTAAACTTTCAAATAATTGGGTTGATGAGAAATGGTGTCATTACCCAGATATCAAAGACGGAATTACTGAAAATAATTTCAGAACAAGAAAAATGATTTTTGGCGAAAATGCAATTGAAATTGCTGAAAAGTCAATAATTAGATTGTTGATAGATGAAGTGTTACATCCATTTTACGTTTTTCAAATTTTTTCTATTTTACTTTGGCTTGCAGATAATTATTATTATTACGCCTTTTGTATCTTTTTGATTTCAATCTTTTCGATTACTGAATCCTTAATTGAAACAAAATCAGCTTATGAAAGAATGAGAAAAATGTCAAAATTTCAATGTGATGTCAGAGTATGGAGAAGTGGCTTTTGGAAAGAAGTAAGCTCAGATGATTTAGTGCCAGGAGATATTTACGAAGTTTCAGATCCTTCTTTGTCTATATTTCCTTGCGATTCTATTTTATTAACAGGCGACTGTATAGTAAACGAGGCAATGTTAACAGGAGAATCAGTTCCGGTATCCAAAATTTCGATCAACCCTGAATATGTAAGAGAAATTGAAAATGAGTTCAACAATGCCAAATTTTCCAATAAATTTGCAAAATCTTTTCTTTACAATGGTACCAAGATTGTCAGGGTAAGATATGGATCTTCTGATACTTTTGGAGGAAACGAGCCAGCTACCGCTTTAGTTGTTAGAACTGGTTTCAATACAACTAAGGGAGCGTTGGTCAGATCGATGTTGTTTCCCAAACCCACAGGTTTTAAGTTTTACGAAGATTCCTTCAAATATATTGGTGTTATGACTATGATTGCCGGTTGTGGTTTCATATTTTCTACCTTTAATTTCTTAAGGCTAGGATTGGGCTGGGATATCATTTTACTAAGAGCTTTAGATTTGATCACCATTGTTGTCCCACCTGCACTACCGGCAACATTGACAATAGGGACTAATTTTGCTTTGACAAGACTTCGTAAAAAAAACATCTTTTGCATTGCCCCAATGAGAGTGAATATTGGTGGAAAATTGGATGTTGTTTGCTTCGATAAGACGGGAACTTTGACAGAAGAAGGATTAGATGTTATGGGAATTCATATTTCTCAATCAATTATTGATCGCAAAGAACATGAGTTTACGGATCTTAAATGTTCAATCAAAGAAGTGATGGAATGCCAATCAGAAAATAGTGAAAAAATATTCACTTCAATGCTTACTTGTCATTCTCTTAAATTAATCAATGGGACTCTTGTTGGTGATCCATTGGATGAAAATATGTTTGCCTTCATTGGCTGGGACATGGTGGAAGATCCTTCAGATGAACATATTCTAGCAGATTTTGTTAACTCAAGAATATTACTCACTTCATCATCCCCCATCTTGTTTAAAAAGGAAGGCATTCCGAACTACTGGATCCAATTGAAAGAGTTTGAGTTTATCTCTCACTTAAGAAGGATGTCAACAATTTGTCTCAAATCTTCAACTCAATTGGGTGGGCCGGAAGAACTTGAAGTTTATGTAAAGGGTGCACCTGAAATTATTCAGAATATTTGCTTACCAGAAACTATTCCCTCAAATTTCAACGAATTGCTGTATCATTACACGCATAACGGCTATCGAATTATTGCATGTGCTTCTAAAAGGTTAAAACGCAGCCAAAACCATTTAATGGATTTATCCTTCATTGGCAACTTAAAAAGAGAACATGTTGAAAGTGATTTGCAATTCATTGGATTTATTATTTTTGAAAATAAATTGAAGGAAACAACTACAAGTACTATCGAAAAACTTAATGAAGCTAATATTAGAACAGCCATGTGTACAGGAGATAATATTTTGACAGCAGTCAGCGTGGGCAGGGAGTGTAAAATCATTGATAGTGAATACAAGGTGTTTATTCCTGACTTTGATTATGATCGTTTTCCGGGCCAAGGTAGAGAAAGTGAAATTGCATCCAATAATTTAACACCTCCAATTATATGGAGTGAAGTAGATAATCCAGATCTAAGGTTAGATAGTGTTTCTCTATCTCCTAGTGGTATTGATAATGACAATAAGTATTGTCTTGCAATCACAGGTGATGTGTTCAAATATATTTTGACAGAACTAACAGATTTTGAGTTTTATATTGAAAATGTTCTGATGAAGACAGCGATATTTGCAAGAATGTCTCCAGATGAGAAACATGAACTAGTGAATCAATTACAAAAGCTGGACTATACTGTGGGTTTTTGTGGTGATGGTGCCAACGATTGTGGTGCATTGAAAGCAGCCGATGTTGGAATTTCCTTGAGTGAAGCTGAAGCTTCTGTTGCTGCACCATTCACATCTCGTGTTTTTGAAATATCATGTGTTCTTGATGTTATAATGGAAGGAAGAGCGTCACTTGTCACTAGTTTTTCTTGTTTTCAATACATGTCATTATACTCCGCTATTCAATTTATCACTGTATCTTTACTATACAAAGAGGGTACAAATTTAGGAGACTTTCAATTTTTGTATATTGACCTTGCATTAATTATTCCAATTGCAATTTTTATGTCTTGGTCGAAGCCATACCAGAAAGTTGCCAAGAAAAAGCCATCAGCTAATTTGATTTCACCTAAAATTATAGTTCCATTACTGGGCAACATTCTGATATTGTTATTCGGGCAGCTAATTCCGTTCTTTCACGTCAAACATTCAAATTATCCATGGTATGTGCCACCAATACCAGGATCAGATGATGAAGTGAAGAGTACAGATAATACATTTTTGTTTTTGTTTAGCAATTTTCAATACATTTTTGTGGCTTTACTTCTGACAGTGGGGCCGCCCTACAGAGAACCAGCAACAAAGAACATTCCGTTTATTATTACAATCGTTATCACAAGTCTAATCTCTATGACACTGATGTTTATCAAACCTGACTCATCTTTGGGAGATTTGATGGATTTGACGTATATGAGCTTCAATGTGAAAGTTGAAATATTGATTACAGCTTTAGTTAATTACGGGTTGGTGTATTTAGCTAATACTCATTTTTTCAACAAGGTTGCTAAGTTGGTTACTAGAACAATCAAGAGGCAAGGAAGCAATAAGCGTTTCAAAAAGCTAACAAAGGAGTTCAAGACTTTAGTTTAAAAGGATTGTTTTAGCCTAAATAATTTTTGTTCTCTAAGTGACTTATATATTCTTAAATAAAAATTTCACTTGAATACCTTTCCACAAAATCGTAATAGTATCCAACTGTATGTTATTAAATATAATTCAAAAACAATGGCCATTCAATGAATCCATATTGCAGTTATATTTTTTTGGCTAATTGTTTTTGAACACACGTTTTAAATTCCAAGAATTCGGTCAAACATGCATCCTTCCCTATATTTTGGTACTTACTTGCAACACATTTGCCATATGCAACCGACTGAGCTGCACAGTTGGCAGTTGCTGTAATCAATCTGGTAGTTTGCCTCACAGGTTGTTTCTTAAGTAAAGTCATTGCATAAAGTAGGCTCGTGTTCAGAGAAAAATGACACAACACAGTTAAAAGATTATCAATTTCACACAGAAAATGGTTAAGGTAAAAGATAAGCGATTGGCAGATCTCACATGTCTTTTGAAACATGCATCTTACAAATTATCGATATAATTTGATCAGGAAAAAAGTAAGTGTCGCATGCACATCGCACTGAGCATGCACGCACGAATTACTTTGGGTGCTCAAAATAGATTCTCTTTAAAACATTATTGTTAAGATTATAAAGCATGCTAGCATATGAGGTACTAATTCGATAATAGCATACGATATCAATGTCTTTTGCCAAATTTAATAGCTTTCCAGACCCTGAAGAAGCTTTTTTTCCATTAAGAGAAGAACAGTTAGCAATATTGGAAGCTCAGGTAGAATCGGAACAACCAGTTGCAACAGTTCAAAGTCAGTTTAATTTTGCCTGGGGCTTAATCAAATCCAAAGATGATGATGATGTAAAACAAGGTATAAATTTAATGACTGAAATTTTCAAGACAGTTCCCAGTAGGAGAACAGAATGTGTATATTATTTGGCACTTGCTTGCTTCAAGATAAAGGAGTACCAAGAAGCTACTAGATATGTTAATACATTACTACAGCATCAACCTTCGAACACCCAGGCACTATTGTTACAGAAGATGATAAAAAATGAACTTGCTAAAGAAAGTCTAATAGGATTTGCTATAATAAGTACAGCTCTAGCTGCTGGAGCTGGTTTAGCCAGCATTTTTTTCAAAAGAAAGAGATGAATTAATCTTGTACTAGCTTTGATTAAGAACGTAAAAGTGTACTTATATATTAGTATATTACTAAAAAAATGTTATAAAAGGATATGATGTGTCTATTCTTCAGCATCAATCAACCCTCCTTCTTTACATAAAGAATAAAATAGAGAGTTTTTGTTCTGCAAAAGTATTTTAGGTGAATCAAACTCTTTGACCTGTCCTTGTTCTAATACTATAATTCTATCACTATCAATGATAGTATTCAATCTATGAGCAATCGTGAGAATTGTTCTATCTTCAAAAGCAGTTCTGATAGTTTGTTGAACAATTGCATCGGTTCCAACATCAACATTGGCGGTAGCTTCATCTAAAACCAAAATTTTGCAATTTTTTTTAGTTAAAGCTCTTGCTAAGCATACTAGCTGTCTTTGTCCAGCGGATAAATTTGAGCCACCTTCATTGAGAGGAACTAAAAGCTGATTGAAACCAAGTTCTTCTTTGTTTTCATAATCTTCATACATAGAAATAACGTGTGTATCCAAATGGGCCAGCTTGAGAGCATTCCATAATTCTGCATCTGTGAACTGATCAACAGGATCTAAATTAGATCTGATAGTTCCCTTGAAAATTTGTGAATCTTGAGGAATTATAGATAACTTTGATCGCAAATCGTAAAGTCCAATCTGACTTGTATCAACATTATCGATTTCAATATGTCCTGTGGCAGCTTCAATAATCCTGAAAAGTGCTAGTGTCAACGATGACTTTCCTGCACCTGTTCTTCCTACAATACCGATTTTCTCTCTCTTATTGATGGACAAATTAATGTTCTTCAAAACTAAATCAAGTTCAGGCCTGTATCTTGTGGAATAATTTTTCAATTCGATTTCGCCATTGAAAGGCCAATTTGCAGAAGGTCTTTTATCAGGAACAATATCAGGAGCTTCAGAAGGTAAAGCTGCATATTCCATTACTCTTTCAACAGAAACAATATTAGATTCAATATCAACAGTCATTCTAACAATCCAATTCAATGCTTGCGTAATTTGCAATGCATATGATACAGATAGACCAACTAAACCTGGAGTTACTCTTCCGGACCTGAGGGTTAATATCAACAAACCTGACGAGCCTAAAATAATAAAAGATCCTAAAAGTTCTAACCGAACCGCTAACCATCTATTAGCACTAACAGATGGATGATATGCACTCATATTCACATCAAGTTTATAGTGATTCAAAAATGAAAATCTATCAACTTGGTCATACGCCTTGATCACTGAAACTCCACTCAAAGTCTCTTGAAAGTGTGCAAAAATAGGAGATTTGGAAACAGATTCTAATCGTTTCAACTCTCTTGATGTATACAGATAGTATTTTTGAAAGTATCGGTAGAGCATGAACATCGGAATAACAAAAAATGAGAATTGCCATGTCGTGTATATAATGACCAATATTGTAAATGAAACTTTAATGGTATTATTGAAAAACATAGAAAAAACTCTAAAAAGTGTTTCATCAATCTTGTAAATATCAGAAGAAAACCTGTTCAAAATTCTACCAATAGGCGTGGTTTCAAAGAATTGCATTGGTGCTCTTAAAACAGCACTTAACATACTGTCATGTAAATATTTAGAACCAGAAATAGAACACCATAACCATTGCACCAAAGAAGAACACATCACACAAAATACACCTGCAATGCAAAATAAGAAATATATTCCCAAATATTTCCAGGGTTCTGGATTGTATCCATATTTTGAATTGATTTCAGACCAGTGTTTTAGCCAAACATTTGCTGCAACATATAAACTCATCGCTGCTACCATGAATCCGATTAAAATAAGAACATTAGTTCCACCACATGCTTTTGCATACGTTAAATAAACATCCCAGCCTACTTTACCCTGTTCGTGCTTCTCAGATCTACCAGCTGAAATTTCCCTCTTTACTTTGTTCATAATATCCGTGCGGAAATCTTCGATCTCTGCTTTACTATCATCGAGCTCAGATTTTTTAAGGTCATCAAGCAATGCTGTAAAGCTAGTCTCTGATTTTTCTAAAGATGAACTATTAGGCTCTGGTGTTGTATCACCAGAATCTCCTTCATTTGGTTTTTCTTTTCTACCAAACTCGTTTATGAGTTTGAATAATTCAGAGTTCTTTTGATGTACAACAATGTTTTCATAACTACCTTCCTCTATAATTCTACCTTGTGATAGCATAGTAATGTGATCTGAGGCTCTTAACACAGCCATACTGTTCGTTGCTAACACTCTACACTTGTTCTTGAGTAAACCATTTGATCCGAGAACATTCTTGGTAATATGTTTGCCAACATGTTCATCTACAGCACTTAAAACATCATCCAGCAAATAAACATCCGCCCTTGCATAAACTGCTCTCGCTAATGATAATCTTGCTTTTTGTCCTCCAGAAAGACTTATACCCTTTTCACCAACTTGTGTCTGATCCCCATCAGTCAATATTGCTAGATCTGAAAGTAAGGCACAAGCCTCCAACGTCTTTTGATAAAACTCTGGCTCATATTTACAACCAAAAAGAATATTTTCTCTAATGGTACCATTCATAATCCAAGCAGTTTGAGGAACATATGCAACAGATCCTGCAATAGATACCAATCCCTTTGTTTTATGTAAACTACCTAGAAGAGCTTGAATCAATGCAGATTTACCTGAACCAACTTTACCTAAAACACATCTCAATTCACCTTTTTTTGCTTGGAAATTAATGTTTACCAAAGCAGTTTTATACGGTTGTCTTGACCACAGAAAGTCAGCATCCCTAATCTCAAGAGCAATATCACCATTTTTTAAAACTGCAGGAAATCTGGTAATAACGTCATCTTCAATTTCATCAGAGGTTAAGAAACTTGTTAATCTTTTTATGGCAACTTGAGATTCTATAATATTATTGATAGTCCATGGAAGAGCCATTAAGGGGAAACCAAGCAAGTTAAATAGAGCCAAAGCAGTAAAAACCAAATCTGTTGTCAACGGTGTGCCTTTGTATAAAACTATAAATAGACCAAAAGTTGAGCAACTGACAATAAATGGCGTTGAATTGTAAATGAATTGATTGCCGGCCTGGAAAATACCAATCTTTTTCAAATTCTTCAACTCTTTTTCATTTCTAACATATGTCAACTTCTCCTTGTAAGGATTTTCCCAAGCGTAAAGTTTCAAAGATTTGATATTATTGAGAATCTCTGAAATCAATCCAGTTCTTTCGTCCTTAACTTTCATTTGTTTCTTTTGTAAATTTTTCTGAAATTTGTACAGTCTTGTGTTTAAAGGAATAGTAAATATCAAAACTGTAACACCAATCCACATTGCATTGCCAAGTAGATTATACAAGGAGATCAAACATAAAGTAATTTGAAAAGGACCTGACCAAATCAATTGTAAATTTTGGCATAGATCTTGCAATCTTTGTGTATCCACAGACATCAAATTTACAATATCTCCAGTTGTTCTTGAGCTTCTTGCTTCTATGGAAAGTGTAAGTGATTTATTGTAAACCATTGAGGTTAAAGAAGACTTAACCTTGATACCTGTGTCAAAAACTCTTTCGAAGTATTGATGCAAGGAAGCCGTCTGAAGAACAGAAAGACTGAACATAGCGAAAACAATCATAAAACCCCTAGTCAAAGGAATGGAATGATCATCGTTATAATCATGAACAAAAATAATCAAATTTTTCAACAGTTGTGGTTGTATGAAGGCAATACAATCTTGAACAAATTTGAAAATTCCTCCGATAACAAAAGGTTTGCCAAATGACTTAACTAAAGATCTAAAAAGAGAAGGTGATCCCGGTTTGTTGAGTTCGACAATCCAGAAATTTTCCAATTCGTCTGAAAGAACTTTAGAATTCAAAGATTTTGGTAAAGGAGGTAAATCAGCTTGCGTTAAAAACTTTTGATAACCTTTTTGCATCAATGGAGTCATCCAAGAAAACGTGATTTTACTAAAAATATTGGAATAATCGTAAATACTGTAAGCCTCGGTTGGATCTAAATTAAGTTTTGGCGCAAAAAATATTTCAAGAAGAACTAACAACAAACAATTGAGAGCAAAAGCAGTGGTTAGAAAAACTTCAATTGGGGCATAGTGTCTTAAAGTTACATTAACAACTCTGAAAAAGCCGATA
This sequence comes from Pichia pseudocactophila, assembly GCA_039700735.1. NCBI lineage: Eukaryota > Fungi > Ascomycota > Pichiomycetes > Pichiales > Pichiaceae > Pichia > Pichia pseudocactophila. Next base: position 777,564 of record JBBJZV010000117.1, read on the forward strand.
ATGGTAGAAAAAAACCAAAATATAATCAAAGGAGTCTGTGAAACAAAGGTTTTGTAGTATTCAATATAAGTTAATGTTAATCCTACAATCAATGCGGTAAATGTAGTCAACGTAGAAATCCAAGATGCATCTTTATAAAGTGATACCCCTGGTACGACATGATGAGGGTTTGCACTCTCCTTAATTATGATAGCGGTTTGAACCACAAGTTGTATCACAATCAGAATGATTTTGAAAGAGAAAACGTGATTGATCTTTGTACCAATGTTCTTTCTTTGTCGCAGTCTCCAGATTTTCGAGCAGCCGTGTATAATAAGGTAGAAGGAGAGCAAATTCATTAAAACACCATTTAAAAAGCAAGGAGAAAAATCCGATAAGGGTGAAATTATGCCAAAACCTTCACCATCATAACAACCACATTGTATGGTTGGTTCGGGAGAATTGCTAAGTATAGTCTGATATAACTCTTCAAGTTTGAAATTTTCACTTCCCCAAGGATAAGATGAAATAGAAAAGTCATCTATCTTAGGAAGATATTGATCAAAGCCAAGTAAAAGCATTTTGTAATATTGGAAGTGGCAAAAAGGATTTAGCTTTGATCTTAAGTAGTTAACTTATACACAAGGAAAAGATATTAATGATGGTATCTTTCAAAAGTTGCTTATTAATTTCGCTAGTTAATGCGCATCAAGCTCTAACTAAGTTGCTGAACTAGTCACGTGATCGTATTTTATTTTTCCGCCTAACCTTTTCTTGGATATATTGTAGTCTCAACGTTTTTGTGTTATTTAACAATTCTGGCTCTTTAATATTGTTATTATAGAATAGCGCTTCATACAAATCGACTGGATTTAATCAGTTTGATACCCACATGTCAAAGAGAAATGAGTCAATTTTGCCTTTAACTGCAGATGATATTTTAAAAGATACATCAGCATCACCCAACAATAAACATTTTGATAGGTATTCAGTGGCGGGATCCATCAATTCTCAAAGTACTCTACCGTCTATCTCTGCTTATGCTCAGAGACAGTCCCAAAATAATAGAATTAAAAAAATACGAGATAACCTAAATTCAAGATTGACAGTGCCAAAGTATTTCAAGCGAATGGTGATCTTCAACTCGCTAGATTTTGAAACAGCATTTTGGGAGATGGTCAACTTGATCCATAATCCTAAAAGAGTTTATAAGGCATTATATTATCAAAAACACACAAAAAATAGATGGGCAAGAGATGATCCCAGTTTTGTACTGATTTTATGTTTTTTCCTTTTTGTTTCGGCAGTCTTTTGGGGAATTCTTTATACAAATGGAATTTTGGGGATCTTCAAGCTTGTGCTTTACATGGTTATTGTTGATTTTATACTATTTGGATTAGCTATTGCAACTTTAGGATGGATATTGGCGAACAGGTTTCTGCTCCAACCAGATGCCCAATCGATGAGGGACGTTTCCACTTCTAATTTCATCAGCAAATACTTTTCTTTTGATTCAATTCTTGAATGGTCATACTGCTTTGATGTGCACTGTAATGCCTATTTACTTATATGGCTGTGTCTTTATTGTGTTCAATTCTTCTTTTTACCATTATTGAGAATGAACAATTTTATCTCTACAATTGTTGGAAATACACTATACTTTTTTGCATTATCGTATTATTTTGTGATAACATTTTATGGATATAATGCGCTACCATTTCTTAGAAAAACTGAATACATTTTGACACCAATAATTGTATTCGCAATTGTTTGGATATTACTCACAGCATCTGGATTCAACATTGCAAACTATATGTGTAATGCATATTTTAATTAGTTTCTTTAAAATTAAATACTAGATAAAAGGACTTGAATTATTGTGTTTACATAAATTAATTAGTAGTTTTTCAAAATTAATGTCTTCTCTACAAATTCAACACTTTCAACATCGCTTTCCTTATCTATGACCTTAATGCTACAACTATCAAACATTTTTTTATAGTCTACACTTTGACCAGCATCTTTTAGTAGGAATTCATAACACGGATCAGTACTATAGTTTTTTGTGTTCCCTGTTTTTACGTTAGCGTTAAAAATATCCAGCAAAGAGACGGAAGAGGAAAGTATAAAAGCTGGCTGTTTTTCAATTCCTGTACTCCCATACGTGATAGCCTTTTTATTATACCAATAAAGTTGATCAAAATAAGAAGGAATATACATTTTAGCAAAGGGTCGTGTCTTAACGTAAAACAAAGTAAGCAGCTGAAAAATATAGTAAACCGTTTGCTCCCATTTCACGAATATTTGAAGCAGAAAATGAAATTTTTAAGTTTTTTCTACACAATTTATCTATACAGTATTTATCAAACATATGCATCAGGAGGTATTTGTGACTTACTATTAGCAAAATTCTGACCAGCCATACTGTAGTCCCAATTACTTTGCTCACATAACATTAAAGCAAACTCTAATTTCAACCTTGTTTCTTGCATTACTTTCATAACTAGTTGTTGTTGATTAGCATTCAACCTTGCAACAACGTCCGGTGGTAATGTATTAGGCTGGGGAGAAAGTGCAGGTACCGGATTTATTGGCGTACTCTGTGGTGCTGGTACCGTTGATGGAACTGATGAGGATGGCAATGAAGGTTGTGGATTGACATTCTGCCATGGTTTTTTATCTGAGTATTGTTTTACACATAACATATCTGATGCTACAATAAAAGCACCGTTAGGGCCAGGAACAACAATAAATGTTCTGTCAAAGCTTCGTTTTTGTAAGATACCCTTTCTGAAACTATTTCTGGAATTATTTCTATATCTGTTATTGTTATTGAATGATTTATTTGCCGGGTCTTGAAATTGTTGTTCAGGCTGATCTACTTCTTCAAAGTCACCATGAATCGTAATCATCATACCACCTAGAGCAGGAAAAGATATTGTTTCAATAGCGTAGTCATTTGGATTTGTAGCTAAAAGGTGTTTTGTTTTAGGCAAACATTTAAATGTGGTAGAAATTTGTTCAGGCCCAACAGACAATCTTGCCATACGTGATTTTTCGTTTGATACCCTCTTTAAGTTTCTTGATTGTGGAGTATAATTGTTCCAAAGATCTCCTGAACTGTTTGCGCTATAATCCGTTATCACAGAAGAATCACATTGAAATGAAAACTGAGATTGTGGAGAATAAAGGGAAATTAATTCCATTCTGTTAGTGTCCCAAAAATTGAAATAAGAAGATAGGAAACTGGTTGCAATTTTAGATAAATCTTCATTTTCGAAAAACATATTTGTGGATTTAACTGGGAAAGTCAATATACTAGCAATCTTAGATTCATCTCTTACTTGATTACCATCAATCATGACTAATCTAGGGAAGAATGAAATTATCTTTTGGATAGCTGTGAAATCTTGGGATAATGGATTATTGGTAATAATCAATTCCCTCAATGAATTGAATTTATTTTTTAGTCTATCAAAAAAATCCACTTTTTTGATATTATTATTAGCAAGTGCAATATTTTTAACATCAGGGAATTGCAAACCCAATTCACTTAGCCATTTAGAATGATCGTCAATATTATTATTACTCAAATTAACTGATTCAACTTCAATTTTCTGAGTATTTGCAATTTTCATTAAAGCTGGGAAAAATTTGGATGTAAGATTAGCACTGTCAAAGAGACCATTTTGAATTAGGGTTGGATCATTCTGTAAGCTTTGTAAATCTAACATTTTGATTTGTGGATTGTACCTACTTAATAAGAAATTCTTCAATAATTCGATTGTATTAATAGCTGATCCTGGGTTATTACCCATACCTAAATCGTCAACAATTCTAATATGTAAAGTTTGACCAGCAAATTTCAAACCAGTACATCTGACCAAATCATCTGCTTCCTTTTTACTTCTAACTTGACCGCATAATAATCTGCCACTTGAATCAACACTTGTATTTTGAAGATATATCCTCACTTTCCTACCTAGGAAATTGATTACATCCTGTTGTGGTGCATTATTCCAACCTTGTATTTCAACAGTAATCATATTTTGGCTAACAAATTCGTTAGCACGTTGCATAGTATGTGCACCACCGTTACCACCATACCCACCACGACCACCTCTATGATTGTTGCTATACCCTCCACGTCCACGGTACATCCTTAGTGTTGTTTAGCTTGTTAATAATTATACGTTTTTGAGGTTGCCTTGAGATGTCTATAAGACGTCAGTAAGCTCTAGGTTGAAAAATTCTAATTCCTAAACCGAAGCTCGCACTTTTTAAAGCTCAAAGAACTAATATTACAGTAACAAAATTTGATAATGAAATGAGCTAAAAATGTTATTTCTTAGAGGGCATATACACTAAATACATTACGTTATATGGAACAAATTCATCAGACTGTTACATTGTAGTTTTGTAAGTTTGGAATTACGCAAATATTAAACATTTGAAGAGTTAAAAAAAATATAGAACGAGGGTATACTTATATTAGTTATATATCAAATTTAAGCCAGTCTAAATCATCCATTGATGAATCTGTTGCAAGGTTTTGACTACTTTCAATGTTGGTCATATTAGAATTGTTATTGACAACACATTTGCTTAATCCAGATTTTGGATTGTTAGACATTCGTATTGCATTCATTCCTGCACTTAAATTACTAAAATTTGTTGGCTTTTGTTGATGATTGTCCTGTGGAGATTGTGATTGTGTAATAAGATTTGTGGTATTAGGTGACTGTGGCGAAGGTGAACCGTTAGTATGTGCAAATATGACAGTCAATCCACTATTGCTATTAGAAAGACTATTTGCTGGCTGATTTGACGAGTAAGAGAGACCACGTTTATAATTAATATCTTGGTAGAGATTATAAGAGGAAGACGATGAGAATGAATTATTCCTCGAAACTGATCGTACAAAAGAATTCATGTTATTATTAGTAATATTATTGGCAGGAGATGACATAGATTGATTGTTGATTGTGTTAAATGGGGAGTATGCAGCAACTGAGGAAGGAGAGTAAGGAGTACAAGGTGATGATGGATTAGAAGATTGTGAAGTTGATAGATGTAAATTAAGTTTGGATTTTCTTCTTTTAAATTGTGGAATATCTTGAGGTTGTGCATGAGTTGATCCATTAACAACATTTGAAGAGTAATTAGGAGATGAAGCAGAAGAGTTTGATGTAGCAGGTTTAGGTAATATTGGTACAATTTTTGTCCTAGAATTAAATGAAGTTGAAGTTGGTGTAGCAGATTTAGAGAAAACAGTTTTCGGTTGAATTTGAATATGATTTACATCATTACTTACACGTAAGCCCATTGAATCAATATTAACATGAGATTTATTTGGTACACTTTGTGGGAAATGGAAATTATTTGAGTTGACAGAATTTGAACTAATACCAATCTGTACAGGTTGATATTGTGAATTAGCAGAAGATGATATATTTTTATATCCTTCACCTTGTTGACTTATTGATTGTCTTTTAGAATTTCTCTTTTTGATAACATCAGTTTTCAATGATAATGGCCTCATTGTACCATGAAGTTTTAAAAATAATCCACAAGCATTACATAAAATATTTCCTGATGGATCTTTACGCCAAAGTGGAGTTTTAGTTGTACCACAATTGTTACATTTAGTTAACGTTTTTTGAACATTTGAAACTGGTGCTGAAGAAGAAAGTAAAGATGTTGATTTAGCAGCAGATTGTCGTGCATCAATTTGAATTTTGTTTGGTAGCATTGAAGATGTTGGTGGAGTTTGAGCAGGTGTAGTTGAAGAAGTTGAATAAATGAGAGATTTTGGTGCAATAGTTGAAGGTGCTGTATTTGGTGGTGATACTGGTTTAGATTTAAAATTTGAAGATTTTGTTGAAGATTTTTTCCTTACAATTTTATCATCAGAAGCAAGTTTTGTAAATTCTATTGATTCAGATTCTCGATTAAGTCTTTTTATTTCCGACATTATATCGAAATCTATATTTGTATTGATCAAATCATTATCATTTCTAAAATCTATTAATTCAGAGAAACCACCACCAGTTAGATGTGAAGGGTTAACTGAAGTTGATGTATTATTACCGTTACTTGGGGAATCTTCTTCCATTGAAGTTGGGGTAATTATATGACCTGTACTATTGATATTTTTACTTAAATTATGAGGTGTATTATCTTTATTTGAATTATCACGTTTACCCTTAAATGAGGCAAAATTAGAAGGAGATGCAGTTATTGGTGTGAGTAGGTCAAGAGAAACTATATCTTCATTGTTAATATAATTATAATTAAGATCTGAATTTAGTAAATATGTAGTAAAATTTGATTCATCATCATCGAAAAGAGAATCAGTATTAATGAAAGTATCAGTTGAGGAAAGTGAATTTGTATTTGTATTTGTAGCATCTGTACTATTAGTTTCACTCTTTTTTAATTTTAAATTTGATTCACGTACTTGACGATTTTGTATACGATCATAAAGTGGGATTAATTTCTTTGCTGAACTATACAGATCCCAAATAGATGGAGAGTCATTATCATTTATAGATGGAAGATGAGTTGAATTAGTTGATGATTTTGTAGAATCAGCGGCGATAGATGACGAGTTCTTTGACTCAGGTTTCTTTTTATCAAGTTCCATAGATTTGGTGTGATGAAAAGAAAGTTGATTTATTATTGTCCTACTCGCTAAAGTTTTGCGTCGTTATTAATAATCCAAGGGTGAATAGGTGTAGTTGATACTTGAAAAGGGAGAGAAATGAGAAAACAAAGATAAAATGGTATGTTATAGAAACAAAGAAAGTCTTGCATAAAATGCAATGCAATGTCCTGCTAGAGAGAAATTGCTGAGACAGCTTTCGCGGAGACAGACAACGGACGGGGGAGAGAAACGGTGACTCGAATTAACACAACTGCAGTGCACCAGCCTTACGATTATCAAGCCCCTCGGTTCCGAAATTGTACGAAATTGCAATGAATTTTTGAAATTATGATTAAATTTAATAATGGATCATGATTAAGATGATGATCTGGCGTCCTAATGCGGTAATTGCAATTTGAGTGTTCCGCGGTACGTAGGGGAGTACATAAATATTATTTGATTACACAAGTTATGCTACAGTAGAGTGCAGTGGAGGTATTTTATAGTCAGTATAACTACTTCTTCCTCTCTCTTTCCCTTTCACGTCGCTGCCTTTCTTCTTCGTCGAGTAGAGAAAGTCGTATAGTTTCCTCAATCATTAATTGTTCAAGTTGTTCAGCTTGTGAACGACTATTTCGACTACTACGCGTACTTCTCCTTCTTTGACCTGTACTTGATTGAATAAATTCATCATCAACTGTATCTTCTGATAATAATGAAGTTGCATGCATTACAGTTGCAGCTGCTGATCTTCTAGCCATTCTACTACGAGCAATAAATAAACGTTGTTCCCAATCTGGTCGTATATCATCAACAGTTATAGGTGAATTTTCTGATAAAATTGAAGATTCTTTTAAATCTTCTTGATAATCATTTGGATTTACTGTACTATTAATACCAACTTTAAAATTTGGTTCAGGTGTATAAATAATTGCGAATGTTTCAGTTGCACAAAATGGGCATTTAACAGCTTCACTGATTAATTTTTCAGGGTCATTATTTTGATCATTATTATTTGTTGGATCATCATGTGGGAAATGAGGATCTGATCTCTTTAATTGAACAAAACATTCTGTACAAATTTGTTGACCACAACAAGTTGTTTTATTTAATTTTTTCGGATAATAAAGGAAACAAATTGGACATTCATCACAATTTTTATAAATTTTTAAAAGTAAATTATCATTTGGAGTATTTTTATCCCTTTGAGAATCATTTAATGGTAATAAGATATTTTTCCTAAATTTAATATTTTCAATAATTTGAAGTTCAGCAGTTTTCTCCTTTAATTTAATTTTACGAATTTTACTTTCACGACGTTTTAAAGCTTTATGTGATAAATGTAATTTATGTTCATTTGGATCTTCAATTGAATCAATTAAATCATTTTTAGAAATTTCAACATGTAAATTTAAATTTTCCTTTAAATAATTTAAAAGTTGATCATTTTCCCAATTTAAATTATAATCTTGTAATGGAGTGAAAAATGGTGAAAGTTTCCTAGAACTTATAAATTCACGTACAATATCAGTATTATAATCAAGTTCATATTTATAATTACCATGGGGGGCAAAATAACCACCATCAATATTTTCATCCATACGTACGATTAAATCGAGCATATGTTTTGTCCTTGATTTAATTTTTTCTAATTCTTTATCTTTAATATTTTTACTAAATGATTCAATATTATTTGATCCGAAGACAATTTCTCGTGTGAGTGAATCAAGATTAGTACTACGATTAGTACTATTATTAGCAAAATTTGAATTAGCAAATCCATTTTCTTTAGCTACCGTATTCCCCATGTTGTTGTTGTTGTTGTTTTTGTTGTTGTTTTTGTTTCTGTTGTTTCTGTTGTAAAGAAGGGAAAGCCTTGTACCTGAGAAAATCATTAAATTGTGTGACAGATTTAGGTGGTGTGTCCCGCGTATTTATAAATGCGCGCAATTGTATATCCGATAAGGTTATTACTTAAATTGTAAAATACGAATTGAAATTAATTAACTAAGTCCGAGACCTAAACCAATTGCTATACCTAATATAGCACCAATAAGGAATATAGAAAAGATGATAAGACTTAATAATTTAATATGTTTTGGGAATTTTCCGAAAACTGAATCTGCAAGACCAGTTGCAATTATAATGTAAAATGGTGGTGCTAATAAACTTAAAAACATTAAAATGTAAATTAAATTATTTGGACATTCCTTTACAGGTAAATTACTGTAAATAATTGAAACGGGTAACAAATTATCCTTTGAACTAAAATTATCAGAAAAATTTTGAATATTTGATTGATCACTATGAGAAGTTATATCAATTAAAGATGGGAAATTTTTAAATTTTTTTAAATTTGGATTAATAATTGAATTTGTTGAATCATTTGCAATTTTAAGATTTAAATTAGGAGATTTATTATCATTATTTAAATTATGAATTGTAAAAATTGGTTCATTTTCAGGTATTGGTAAAGAATAAGTACTTTGTTTATTTTCATCAATTTTATTATTTAAAAAATCTGTTGTATTAATAGTCAATTGAGAAGATCTTGAATTTTTAAAGAATTGATTTTTATTTGGAGAATGAGAGATAGTTGATTCATTGAAAATACTAATTGAATTTCTCTGTAAATTTCGAATTAAAATTGAAGTATTATTATTTTCTGAAGATGAAGAAGTTAAATCATGTGATGGAGTTGTTGAATTGGAGATTGTTGAGTTTTGGTGTGATTTATTTGATTTATTGAATGAATCATCACTTGAATGATTACCATTGTTACCTGTTGATATTCCAGAACCAGCTGTATTATTTTCATTAGTATTTTCATCAGTATTTTCATCAGTATTTTCATTTTTGGTATTTTCATTAGTATTTTCATTTTTGGTATTTTCATCAGTATTTTCATCAGTATTTTCATCAGTATTTTCATTTTTGGTATTTTCAGAAACATTAAAATTATGATTAAATGGGATATTTTTATCATTAACAAAATAAATTTCATCATCATCAAGAGTTGGTAAAGGTGAAGAAACGATTGATTTAGATTTATATTGATAAAAATAAGGAGTTGAAGAATTAATTGAATTTCTTTTATTAAGTTTATCTAAGATTTGTAATTTTTTCTGTTCAACAGTAATTGAATTTCTATTTAATGATAAATCGATTGAATTATTTGAAATATAAGATAAATGAGAAGTATTTGTTATATCAATTAAAGAATTATTAGAAAGTGAAGATAATTTTGAACGTAGAGTTTTAATACTTTGATCACGAAGTGGTGAATGAGTTGCTGTACCAGTTGAACCAGAAATTGGAGAGAAGAAAAGGATATTATCATTGAAAAGTTGAGATTCAACAGAATGATCTGAATTTGAACTGAATGAATTAGTAGAATGATTATTTTTCAATAAATTTTCATTTTCATTTGCTTTTTCATTTTTATTGTAATTATTATCATTGTAGATTTGGAAATCTTGTTTCCTTATAGTAGCCATATGTAGTTGAAGATTGGTAAGTTATAAGTTGTAAGTGATTAATAGAGGAAAAGAAGAAAAAAAGAGTAAATTATTATACTATAAGATGAAATCGCGTGTGTGTGTGTACGAGATAAATAGCGCGTTGTTTTCCTTTTTCCCAATTAGCAGGTACAGAGTAGAGCTAGTGGGTTCAATATCAGATTAGAGTAGATCATGGATGGATTAGTGGATTACACATCAAGTGAAGATGAAGCAGAAGAACCAGTGGAAGCAGTGGTACCGCTCCCTGCCCCACCGGTTGAAATACACGCAAAGCACGCACGCAAACCCGTCTACCTCAATACCACCAACACCACCACCACCAACACCACCACCAGTCAGAGTCTCTTTGTCTACGCAGAGCTCGCGCCAGTTGCGGAACACTCACCGCTGCACGCGTGGACGCTCGCCGCTGAAACCGCCCTCGCGCGCGCGGGCCTCAACCCGGTCCCAGTCCCAGCCCGTGAAGCCCCCCACGTCTCCCTCGCCTACAACACCGCCGCTGTCGTGGACACGCCCCTCCCCGCGACACTCCCGCCGCTCCCGCCGACGCTCGCTCTCGCTGCGGCCGCTGAGCCCCTCATACTCCCCGCCCGCGACACGCGCTGTGTCGCGCTCCCGCTCGCCGACAGCTCAGCGCAGGCCCTCCGCGACGCGTTCGCCCCGCTCGCGGCCGCCCTCCGCGTCCCGCCCGACGCCCTCCCCGGCACCCTGCACGTGACCGTCCTGCACTTCCGCGGGCCGGAACTCTCCCCGCTGCGTTCGCTGCCTCCGCTGCCCGCGCTGCCGCCGCTCCCGCCGGGCGTGCTCTTGCAGCTAGCTGATCCGCCCATCTGCGTGTCACGTGGCCGCCGCGTCGATCGCCTCGGGAGGCTCGCCGCCACACAGCAGGATACGTTGCTTACGGGCGGGGGCTTTGGCGGGGGCGGGCCCTAAAGAGGCTCCTGTCCATGAATGACCTAAGGCTGCAAGTCTGCATTTGCGCCATCACACTCTATCCTTACACACAATCCATTGTCAATCTACACTGATAAAACAATGAGCAATAACAATTCTAATATTGATCCATCGGATCCGTTATACACGCCCACTCCACAAATCGATCTTTCAAAATTATCCGATCAAGAACTTAAATTGTATAAACTTTATGGGAAACTACCGAAAACGAATGATTTACTACGTGGTAAACTCAAAGATCGTAAATTTTTCGATTCTGGTGATTATGCAATGTCAAAAGCTCGTGGAAATATTCATGTCGAACCTGAACAAGTCGGTGTACTTAACCCTTTAAAAAATCCTGAAATTGAAAATGTGGCTAGAATTAATAGAAACTCAGTAGTTGGTAGTGTTTCAAATATTCATGTTGCTAAAAAATCAAACCTTGAAGAGTAAGTTATAAAGTAGCCCTATTTTTTTTTATATATTCCCAAATAGGTAAATTGAATTCCTAGCTTCTTTAATTTTATAGCCTGAAGAATATGAATTCTCAATTTCAACACTGCCACGCGCTTTATTACGAGAGATCTATATAATCATCGACATTATCATTCTAAATACAATTTGCATTAATCCTATTTCAAATTCAATTAATAATGTCATCATCATCATCTCCTTCATCTTCAGTGTATAAAGCAACTTATTCACAAATTGATGTTTTCGAAAGTTCTGTCAATGGTCAACCATTAATGCGTCGTTGTGATGATGATTGGGTAAATGCAACTCAAATAATGAAAATTGCTGGTTATGCTAAAGCTCCACGTACTCGTATACTTGAAAAGGAAGTACATACTCAAACTCATAGGAAAGTTCAAGGTGGTCATGGTAAATTTCAAGGTACTTGGGTACCACTTTCATTCGCTCGTGAACTTGCTACTCGTCATAATATACAACCACAATTAACTCCTGTTTTATATTTTGATCCTTCAAAAAATCCAACCTTACCAAATAAAGTGAAACAACCGAAAAATAAACTTCAACAACAACATCAACAACAACAACAAGAATCAAGAAAATCTTCAGATTCAATTCAATTCCCACTTAAAAGACCTTCTACTGATAATTATCCACAACAAAAGAAACTTTCTTCACCACAAAAGGCTACAAGGGATACAATTGATCCTCATCCATTACCACCAACTTTTGGAATGTATAATTCAACTCCTGATCATTCGGATAATCTTATCAATAATTCAAAACAACACCTTAAATCACATTCTTTCTCAACGCTACCATTACCCAATACAAATCCTCATCAACAATACCTTCAACAACAATATGCACAACAACGTCAACAACAATACGCGCAACAACAACAGCAACAACAACAGCAGCAGCAGCAGCAACAACATCATCAATTACAACATCAATTACAATATCAAGTTCAAGACGTATTTACAACCCCAACTTATCCAACACAACCAAGACATCAAAGGTATCATTCTACACCACCTGTAACTCAAGATAATACTGAATATTATACTTCAGAAATGTTAAATTTCATTGTTAATGGTACTCAAATACCTGATTTCTTATTATATAAACCAATTGATTTTGATATAAATCGCCCACTTGATGATGAAGGTCATACACCATTACATTGGGCAGCTGCTTTAGGTTCTTTAGAAATTATTAAATTATTAATTGATGCTGGTGCAAATACTTTATTAACAAATAATCATGGTGTTAATCCACTTTCAAAATTAGTTAAATATATGAATTCTTATGATTTACATAATTTCCCTGAAATTTTAATTTTATTAAAAGATTGTTTGGTTGTACCAGATTTAAATAAACGTACTCCACTTCATTATTTAATGGAAATTTATTTTGAAGATAATAAAGCTGATGCTGCTCGTTATTATTTTTTCGAAATTATTAAATTTGTTAATATTCAACAACAAAATGCTGAATCTTTAAATAATTTAAATTCTTCAGAAATTAAAAATAGAAGAATACTTCAATTATTATTAAATCATAGAGATATTAATGGTGAAACTGCTTTACATATTGCTTTAAGATTAGGTAATAAAGAATTTATAATTCATTTATTAAAATTCGGTGCAAATAAAGATTTAATTGAATCTTCAATTCCAATAGATTTAATTAAAGAAGCTCAAATTGATGAAAGTTTTACAAATTCAATGAATTTAAGTGTTGATATGGATATGTCAATTATTAGTTCAAATCCTTTAAATGATACTGATATTTATCAATCAAGTTTTATTCAAAATGATTCTAAAAATCCTTTCCTTGTAAATGATTTTAAAGATTCTCCACAAACAATTGTTGCTGATCATTCTCCAATATTAAATTTTAATAATACCCCTAAAAATACCCTTTTATTAGAAAATAAAGAAAATATACCTTTAACTTTATCAACTCCTTTCTCTTCAAATATTAAAATTCAATCATCAATAAATGATGATGATGATAATATCAATAATTCTAATAAAATAAATTATGATCAAAATTTATTTCAAATTAAACCTTCAATTATTGATAATGATATTTTAAATGATTTTATTATTAAATTTCCATTAAAAATTAAAAAATTGAAAAATTCTCTCGATAATAAAACTGATACAATTCATCATAATATTGAAACAATTAATAAATTAAATAATGAAATTTCTTCAACTCAATCAAAAAATATTAAATTATTGAAAAAAATTCATAAATTGGCAAATCCTAATTTATCCTTATCAAATATTAATATTGAATCAATTTCAAATTTAGCTCAAACAAATTTAACAAAATTTCAAGAAAATTTAAATAATCGACATAATCGTCTCTTTAATATTTATGAACGTTCACAAGCATTAGAAGTTGCAAAACTTGTTAATACCGAAGAAGAAAAAATAATTCAAAATGATTATAAAGATTCAAATAATAATAAAATTAAACTTGCAATTAAATTAACTTTAAAGCAAATCCAACGTCGAAAAATAATGGAACATACATTAGATATTTATTTAAGGCAAGGTTCTTCAGATCTTTATAATGATAATTTTGTTTTCGATGAAAATGTAATTAATCATTCAAAAAATAATAAAAATATAGAAAATTTTAAACGTTTAACTTCAAAAATTGAAGTTTATAAAAAACTCATTTCGAAAATTTGTCATTTACCAATATCTGAAATAAATGGTGATCTATTAAACGAAATTGAGGAAACTTTAATTTAATTTTTTGTAAATTATTAGACATTTTATATTACAATATATATAATATACTATTAATCATCAGATTGTTCAATCTTCCCACCAATTGACCAAATCTCACATTCATCTTCAAATTGATCAGAAAACATAACTTCTTTATCACCACCTGCATTTATTCTCTCCCTTTCAACACCTGCTAAACGAATAGCAACTCTTTTAATATAATCAGTAATCGAACGAACTTGTAATGTCGTACCAGAAACTGTAGTCAATGTTGTTACACCATTAAGACTCTCAACCCAATCATTAAACCTCACATTTTTCTCATCTTCAACTAAGTTAAGAACTGCAAGTATAGCCTTCTCAGCTGCAAGCTTTACAGGTAATACCGGATCACGAACACATGAGAAAACTGATGGAATTAAAATGTCCATGTTTGGAATAACAACTTGTTCATATTGATATCTACATACTGTTCTAGTCACAACCAATGATAACCTTCTCGTATCTGGTGAATTGGATGTAGGTTTGTTCATAGAGACACATAATTGATCCACCAATTTACGAATAATAGATGTATCAATTTCAGAAACTTTATCAAGTGAAAGTAAAAATTTACCAATAGCTGTTGTTGCATTGTCGGTAATGTATGGTTTAGTTGATTTAGATGCTTGTATAATAAATTCAGAAATTTCACAAATGAGACCAGAGTTCAAAACTGCACCAGCTGAATCCTTCAAAAAGGCATTCAATGTTAAAATTGCAAATTTAGATGAATCTTCATCTTCTAAATCAGCACTAAGAATCTTATCATTCAACATGTTCGTCAATTCAGACTCTTTTAAGATCTTTGATAATGATCCAACTAACTTAGCATAAGCAACAGCTGCATTCTCTCCTGCTGTCTCATTAAACATCTCTTGCTCAACCAATGTCATAATACCAATTTTACTTGACTCACTCATCTTAGAACCAACCTTATCAACAATCTCTAACAATGCTTTCAAAATTGCAGTCTTAATTGCAATATTTTCAGATTCTGCTGCCTTTGCATTATTTAACAATTCGGTAACTAATGGATCAATCTTTGGTTGATATTTAATTAAAGTACCTAACGCCTTAGCCGCTCTGGTTCTTAAAACTTCACTTGATGGATCACTTAATGATTTAATAAATGTACGTTGAAGCTGTGGAATAAATGGTAACAAAAATTGTGGGATTTTTGCAAATAATTTATTCAATGCAAGCAAAATCGCACTCTTCACATCACTACTAAATCTTTCTCCAATAACTCTAATCAATGGACCAACAATAGTAGTAACAAACGGTTTTAATCCAGTAGCAGGTGTATTATCAACAACAATCGAAATACCGTTGGCAGAAACTTCCCTCTGTTGTGGATTACCATACATCAAACCATGTAAGAAAATTGGTAAGACACAACTTGCACCTCTTGGTAAAGTAAACGCATAAATCTCTTTCTTGTCTGTTTGAATAAAAGATAATGTTTGTTGTGCTGGTAAAACCAATCTTTCCAACATTTGCTTCGATTGTTTTTTAATTAAAATGGATAGTGTTTCAAATGACTTCTTCGAAATTTCTTGATCCTTGTCATTTAACAAGTAAATACATTGAATGACAATATCTTCAGTATAAACAGAATAATCCAATGTCGTATTTTGAAAGAACTCTGGTAATACATCAAATATTATGTTCCTCTTACTAATATCTTCGTGTTTCATCAAGGACAAAATTTGTTGTAACAATGGATGACAGCCTTCTTCAGAATCTACAGAGAGTAAAGTTTTCTTTAATGCGTCATATAATTCTTCCTTATCACCAAGTTCTTTAGCAATACCATCAACAAGAGCATTAATAATAGTAGAAAGACGTTTGTATAATGCATGACCAGCAGCTTCAGCTAAAGCACCAATTGCACGACCGTTAATAGGTGGTGTTAACAATGATGGAATCAAAATTGGGAAAATAACATCAGATTTCGTAGCCATAATCTCTTGTAACGCAGAAAGTGCATCATCCGAACCATCACTTGAATTCAACATTTCTAACAACTGTGGAATAACCTCATCAACTGCAGAATTACCAATTGATTCTTGTAATGAATCAAAAACTTGAGCAGCTGCTTCTCTGACACTTGGATTAGCATCAACTAATGCGTCCTTGACGATAGAGACAAAAATATCTTGATGTTCAATAATGTTATCTGTAGAAGTAGAAGTGATAATTTCATGAATGGCGATACAAATACCTTGCTTAGCATCAGAATCAGCACTAATCATGTTCTCCTTCAAAGTTGGTAAAATTTGTGATAATGCATTACCACCAACTCTTCTGATCATATCACCTAAAGTAGTTGCAACAATGGTTCTTTGAATATCATCAGGAGATGCAAGACGACGAACAATAATGTTTAGTAATGTTGGAAGTATTTCCTTGATAGTCTTTGGAGTATTCGCAACCAAAGCTTTCCAAATATTAGCAGCAGTCGCACGTACAGCACCTGAAACATCGGATCTACACACAAACAATGATGCCAAAATAGCATTTCTTCTTTCATCACCAAGAACTTCATTAAATGCCTTAGCAACATTTTTGGAGAGAGAAACATCATCAGACAATTCTTGCTTACCACTGATACCAGAAATTTTGAAAAGCAATTCACCAGTTAACTCTAAAGATGATAGTCTGATACGAGCATTATAATCAGAAAGTCCCTTTTCTAATTCTGGTAATAACAAATCAACTGCCTTCTTAGCATAGTTATTAACGATTAAACGACCAGTACGTAAAGAAACATCTCTAATTTCTTCTGCATTGTCTGCTAATCCTGACAAAATTGGTGGAATTGAAGATGATAGGTATGGTGCAAATTGTGATCCAAAACAGACAGGTAAAAACAACAGCATTGGCATGAAACCTTCACGTACATACGATTTTGAGGAGGTGGCACCTTGAATGATGACAGGAAGCAATTCTTCCAACTTCGAAATACCAAGACCACTTATAACCTCCGCTAAAGCTTGAGCAGAACCTAACCTGTTACTTGGTTTCTCTTCATCGGATAACGCTGCAATCAATTGTTGAATTAAGGTTGGGAATTTCTCTTCGCCCAATTTTTCAACTAAAGAACCTAAAGCACGAGCAGCGGTGGCACGAGTTTGTGGTACAGGATCGACTACAGCTTCCATCAATTCATTAATCAATTGTGACAAATAAGGCATTAAATCGTGTGAATCGACCAAAATAGCCATGTTACCAACAATTTGACATGCTTTCTTCTTTGTACTTGCAGATCTATCTTGCATACCTCTGTTGATAACGCGGATAATTAATGCTAACGAAGGCCCGTCAATATAATGAACAAATTGAGTATTAATCAAAGCATCAAGAGCGTTATTCGTGTATTTAGTTGGATCACCAATTGCCTTCAACAAAGTTGGAACCAATTCTTGAATTTCTGGATTTCTGATAACCTCACCAAACTTCTTTAAAGCAGCGTCTGCAGCCTTCCTAACTTCTTTATGAGAATCATTCAACACACCAACAATTTCTGGAACAATGTCAGGTAAAGATGAAGAAAGTTGAGCTGGATCTAAGTATGCCATGGACCCAAGCAATTCTACAGAACCTTTTTTTGTTCTCCATGCAAAGTCATCAAGGTTACTGATAGCAAGAGGAATCATTTTCTTTATACCATAACTGGTAGTGTTTTTCATAATAATTCTAGCTGCATAATCTGTAGCTTCTCTGACTTCTTGTGACGAATCACCAAAACTTTTCAAAACGATAGGTAAGATTTCGATAACATATGGTTCAAACAAAGGACCAAATGACTGAGAGATGCATTCAAAGGCAAACAAAACTGATTCTCTCTTGTAATTATTCTTCTTATCGTCAGAAGCCTCAGTAAGGTTTCTAATAATATCAAAATCGCATAATGCCTTAATACCTACACCTTTTGCTAATCCAGCAATACCATAAGCAGCACCTCTTCTAATGGCTAAAGAAGAATCAGAAAACAATTTATCAAATAGATCGTCAACATAAGTCGATAATTTCACTTGGATAAAAGGAACAAGTGGAGAGATACAATCAGAGACCGCATATTGAACATCTTCGGATGGCGTATCCAATGATTCCAACAATTTGGAAACAATAGAATCAACTCTGCTATCTGTTGGATCCAAGTGACGGGCAAGAGCACCGTAAAGAATGATGACAGATTCTTTAACCATGTCTTGAATTTTTGATTTTTCATCCTTCTCAGCTAAGCATTTTTCAAAAATATCAATCAAAATTTCAACATTCTTTTTACCATTGGTTGCAATAATCTCCAAACCACCTTCTTGAAGCTCTGATCTAACCATCAATTCTTTATCACCTAATGCTCTGTCCTCAATCAAAAACTTGAAAATTTTAGAGACTTCATCAGTTTCAACAAAAAGCGATGCTGCATGTTGAATAACTAATGCAACACCACTACGTTTCTCCCATCTATCCTTTTGTGCAATAGAACTCTTTACAATCAAACCAAACTCATCAACCTCGGGAGTTGGAGGTTTAGACATCGTAGTGAAAAGATTAATCAAGTCATCCAGAGTGCTTAAAAATAAATCACGTGAGTTCAAAGTTTTCAGAGCAGCAGCAATAGATTTAGCAATAGAGAGTCTAATACCATTGTCAGTGTTACCTAAGTACTCAATCAACTTTGCAATAACAGTTTTATCCAATTGTAGTTCTGATTCAGACCAGATTGTTGCTGCCACTTCTTTGTTGTTGGTAACATTATCAAAACATGCAATCCATAACTCTTCATTGAAGGTCAAATCGCTCAAGTCGAACTCTTGATCAAGTACCTCTAAAATAGTTGATCTGACAAAAACAGTAGGACTTATCAATGATTTCAAGATTAACGAAAGATCGTTATCAGAAATATTAAGTGCAATGTTTTGACATAAGGAAACAAAGCATTCTTTCGCCACCTTGGCCTTAGATGGTAACGCCAGTAAATCAATTAAATGGCTAATAATAGCTGTTCTTGGTATTGAAGAATCCTCAAATAGATCAGAATTTGAAGAAATGATCTCCAATGCTAAAGTTAACTGTTCTTCTTCTGGCGCTTCCTCTGAGAATTCGGTGTTAACCTTAACGGTTTTCTTTCCAGTCTTCAAAATGTAGTTTTTACCATTTTCGATAACCTTAACTAATAATGGAAGAACATACATTAGGGTTAAGTTTTTGAAAAGCGACTTATCTGAGCATAACTTCAAGCTAAATAATTGAGAAGATAACAAATCATCTAATGGTTTTCCTGTATATTCGGCAGGAATAAAGTCAACTGAATGTAATCTCAAAGTTGAAGAGCCCACAAATTTCATACTTGATGTACCTGTTAAGCTATCAGTAGAAACCACTTCTGATAATGTAAGAAAACATTCTGAAGCCAGTGAACCAGTAAGTTGGATAGCACAACTTGATTTAAGTAATTCTAATAAATTCGAAATAGCAACAGGGAACCAAATTTCGGTACCATTATCAATTTCAGCTGCTTGCTTTGACAAAGCAATAATGATTTCTAAACCACGACGTAATTTTAAGTACTGTACATTAACAGTGTCTCTGATAGATTTTTCCAAAGCAAGTTGCTCACTGACCTTAGCCTGTTCTTCTTTTGTCAGTTTTTTGGTAACTTTCTTCTTAGCTTCAAGTTCTTTACGTACACTTTGTTCCCATTTTAAAGTTTCAGCATCCTTAGACTTAGCAATATTAACAGGAGTTTTAGTGGCCAAAACATCAACAACTAACTCGCCATCATTTCCCTTCCATATTGCCAGCTTTTCATCATCATAATTTAAGCCAGAAACAACAGATAAATCGTCTGAAATAACCTTAGATAGAAGGGGAACAATAGCGTTGGGTGCAAAAAAGGAAATAACTGATGTAGTTCTACATGTAGCTGCAAAAACATCATTTTCTAACACCTTAGATGATGAATCTCCAAGAATGGATGCAATATTGACAACTATATCCTGGGCATACTTAGTAACAACAGTTCCTGGATCAACATGACATTTTTGACATAAGTAAACCCAACCATTCGAATTTGAATTGAGGATTTTGTGTTCAAATGGAATTAAAAGCTCGATCAGTTCTTTTTCTTGCAATACAGTGTCAACACCATCAAAAAAGTGAATAGTTGAAGCTATAGCCGAGAGAAAATATTTGTAATCTAGGTTTAGTTCTTGATCAATACATACTTCACGAATCAGCTTGTTGATAGCAGATACTAATGAAAAACCAATAACTTTTTGATTGCATTCATAATACTTGTGCAACATCTTTCTTGCAATTAGTCTGTTATTAGAATTGAAATTTCTAGAAATAGTTGAAAATAATAGGGCAAAACCAAAATCGGCAGAAGGTTCAGATAAATGTCGAGAAATGGCAAAAAGAGATCTCACATACCATTCTTGAGTATCAGAAGCAGATAGTTTGGTAATGATTCTTTTGTTTGTGAAACATGACATTTGTGTTTCGGTCTCCGTTAATGTTTTCTCAACAATTTTGAAGTCAATCAATTTTTGATCAAGTTCATCATAATCATATGATTCAACTAAGTGAAACAAAATGGCAATAGATGCATAACCTGCAGAAAGTAATCTATTATTCATCGATGGTAAAACAGCAATAGAGCACTCCTGAATAGTTTCCAATAATGAGTCTGTAACACCAGAGTTAAAAATTTCAAGAACAGAGGATTGGTTGTTTTTATCAAGTGTAGACTTTAAAATGGAAGAGCTGAACGATGTAATCCATGCAATTCTGGAAGGTAATTTCTTTTCGTTTACACCCGATTTAAGTGAGTTTATAACAGTTGGCTTTGACTCAAATTCAATATTATTAACAACCAAGTATGTAAAACGCGTCAACAAAATGTCAAGCAAAAGAGATAGGACAATTTCATTAGTTTCTTTCAAAACGAGTGGCAATGTTATATCAATAATACTTTTAGAAGTTTCGACCAAGCTCGATGCAATTTGGCTCACAGCATTCAAAATCAAAAGTTTTTGTTCCACTGCTGAAGAAGATAACGTCTTTAAAACCTTAAACAATTCGTCAACAAATCCGTTCAAAACTTCCCCGTCTTCTTCTAGTATGTTTGAACCAAGAACAAGCCTCAAAGTTTCTGCTGCACCAATTTTAACAGTCTCCTTTGTTGCTTTTAGAGAACTAAACAACTGGCTTTGGAATTTGGTTTTGTGGAGACTAGAAAGAACATTAACAGATTTATAGTTGATGCCACTAAAGATTGGGGGTGAAAAGACAGAAAAGATTAATTCAGAATTTCTTAATGATGCCTTTTCTAAACCAGGAATTAAAATGGCTTTAAAAGATTCTTCACTAACAATATATCTAAGATAATATTCAAAAAGTTTTAAGGAAACAGGATTTGGAGTAGTCTTTGTTGCCAAACAAAATTTAACAAAAAACTCATTAATTCTCACCTCCTGTAACTTCAGCAATTTTAATAATTCAGCAGTGCTTTCTGAGACTGATAAAGTGATAAGACCTAACATTGAAATTATACCTGCAACAGGTAGTTTTTCAACCAATGTAAATTCAATTAAAGAATCTATAATCGCTGGACTTGATCTTATTAATTGTGTCAAAACAAAAACTGTTGTTGACTTGAACGATGTAATTGCTTTAGTATGATGAGCATCTATTTTGTCAATTTGGCTGTAATTAGTGATTAATGCAAGTAGTGTGATTGAAGTAGAGATAGAAACCTTGAGCAATGTAGAAAAATAATCTTTATCATGAACATAGGTTAGAACTTGATTATTCCAATTCATTAAAACTAAAAGATCTCTCAAAGCAACAGGTTTGGTAGCATGTTTTGCAATGAATGCAAGGATGTTTTTAGAATACTTTTCAGCATCAATTTTTATAAAGATTTGAAACGCCTCCAAAACCAGTTTGTTGAATTTTGAGTCAAATGGGTATCTTTTATAAGTAGAAAGAATGAAATATAGAATTGTGTCTTTTTGAGTGGAGTCTAACTTTTCATGATCTTGGGACAATATGGTGTTTAATTTGAACATCGCAACATCCAACGAGTTAACAGAAGACACCTTTAATTGATCTAAAAGATCGTAGATATCATTCAACCACTTATCTGAAATATCAGCAGCTTCAGACATAATACAGTGGCTAATAAATTGGGGAGTTTCTATGATGACAACAACAGTAATCTTTAATACTTACATTGAAAATTGTAAAAGAAGTTGGACGAAATTTTAAAATTTCAAAATTTCAAAAACGATTCTGCGAAAAAGGAATCGGATCTATTGGATTACGTAATGTTGATTGTAGGCAATCAATACCATTAACTATTAAATAAATAGGATACAATTATTAAAGTAAAATGCAGGGAGGAATATTTATGCAATCCAAAACCATATTCTCTCTAAGAAATTTCTTGGAACTGGTGGAACATAATTTCTTGTTTCTTCTTCAATTTCTTCAAGACCAGTGAAGACATCAATTTGTTCCGGAGGAGCAAATATTTTGTAGTTTTTAGTCCAAACAGCATGTGCAACATATAAAAATAATATGATTGGTAAAGTGATGTAAGCAGCCACAAAATCGCTACCATTAAAATGAAAGAAAACTGCGTAACCATTAGTAAGGGTGATGATAGTAAAGAAAAAAATGCATGCATAAGCACCAAATATTTGGAATTTTGGTCTGTATGTTACTCTGTCGTCCATTTTATGGTAAGCTAAAGCCTTTCTGTATCTGATATAAGTTACAGAAACAAAAATCCAGTCAAGGAAACCAGAGACGGTTGAAATATTGGAGAACCATGCGAAAGCTTGAGCTGAAGAGTCTGAAACATTCAAGTATGCCAATAAACAAATAGCAGCACTACATGCAACACAGTAGTATGGGACACCAAATCTATTCACACTGCTAAAGATTTTTGGAATATCACCTCTGACAGACATAGAGTATAAAACTCTTGAAGAAGCGTACAAGAATGAGTTACCAGCGGAATAAGCTGACGTTAGGATAGCAGCATTAACAATATGGTTCAAAACTTTTATACCTGCATTTTGAATACCAATGACAAAAGGTGAAGCAGCAGCAGATTCAGAACCCGAATTGATTGCACTCATTAATCTTGGATCATTATACGCAACAATACAGCCAATGACAATAACAGAACAAACGT
This sequence comes from Pichia pseudocactophila, assembly GCA_039700735.1. NCBI lineage: Eukaryota > Fungi > Ascomycota > Pichiomycetes > Pichiales > Pichiaceae > Pichia > Pichia pseudocactophila. The sequence goes on from JBBJZV010000117.1 coordinate 801,126, forward strand.
AAAAGAAAAACAAACGATAGATAAATCTATCTGCTGCTTTTGGTAAATTTATTCTTGGGGCTTCTGCTTCTGCTGCACAAATTGTGATTAATTCAGGAGAAAGAATAAAAGCAAATGCTGATTTAATAATAGAAGTCCAGCATGCTAAAAACTTACCTGTATTTCCAGGAACTAAACGTTCAACAAAAGAACCAGGAGTTTTCCAGAAGTGAAATCCAAGAACGCCGTGAGAAGCAGGAGCACCACCAAAAAAAATGACTATACCAACAATAATCAAACCAATAATAGTAAGAATTTTGATTGAAGCAATCCAAAATTCAATTTCACCAAAGACTTTAACTGCACAAAAATTTAATGCAACGATACTGGCCCAAAAAATGGAAATCCAAATGGCTGGATTTAAATCTGACCAGTATTCAATAACAAAAGCAGCGGCGGAAATTTCAGCAGGTGTTAAAAGAGCTTGAGCATAGAAAAGGTTCAATCCTGCGGCAAATGCCAAAGACTTGTTTCCAGTATAACGATCACAAAGAGCATATGGCGTTGATTTACCTGGTAATGGTAAGTAGGTAACCATTTCAGCTAATTGATTCATGATGGACCAAACAAAACCACAGAGAACAAGATATCCGATTAAAAGAGCGGCAGGACCACATTGAGCAAGTGCAGCACCGGAACCAACAAACAAACCAGTACCGATAGCACCAGCTAAAGAAATAAATTGAACATGTCTTGAACTTAAACCACGTTTTAATTCATGAACACCCGATTCATCCTCGTAACTTATTTTTTCAACATCATCATCATCATTTGGAGAAATAGAATTTGAGGAAAAATATTCGAAACCGCTCGCTTTAGGTCTACTGTTTAAGCTTGAATCGTCAGGATAAGCTGTTATATCAACGTTTTGTTTCTTGTTTATTGGCATAAAGATACTTTGTTTTGTTGAAGAAGAAGTGAAAAGGAAATGGTAACCAAAAATCTAGATGAAACAAATAAGAATAACAAATAAATTAAAAAAATGTTAAGAGGGTCTTCAATGGGGATAAAGATACCTTTATAACATATTGAAAGGCTAGTGGGCAAGTTTAAACAAAATTGTAATACAAAATATCCTTATCAACAAGAATAGGGGATATCAATTCACGGTCAGTCATGTCTTTCTGTGTGTTCCAGCCCCACATTAACCGAAAAAAATACTCTACAAACAACAGAACTAAGCGGAAATGGAAAACGTTTGAAAAGAATTTGCAGTCAGAGCGCTTAGCGTTTCTTTTTCCCGGCCGGTGCAATGGTTTTTGCAATGTCAATTCAAAGAAAAAATACGTTTACCGATCTAATTAGTGGAGATGGGCCGAATCTGGCAGACAGGAGTAGATGCGCCCTCAGTCTACATCGTAAATAGTTAATGGATGATTAGAGTTGGGTTTATGCTGACAAGTTTCTTTGAAAACAAAGTTCCCCACATACCCCACAAGGGTCTAAGTTGTTTTAGCTGGAACTAAAATGGGGACGGACGAGGGGGGAGGTCACAGAGTTGGGGCATTCGAACTCAGAGTCTCATCTGGGCATTGCCGGCATTGAAAACTTGGTGATGCCGCAAGCTGGAGACTCGTGGCATTAGATCTTCGCGGCTGTCATTCGTGCAAGAATTGGCGATCTTACGGTCGGGCGTGTCCGAGCAACTCTCGGGTAACTTGCTCAGTTCTGGCGAGTTGCTCGGGGAAGTTGTCCTCTTTTGAAGCGGCAGACTCGCTTACACTTTCTGTTTTATGTTGAAACATTGAGCGATGAAGAAGGTCGGACTATCGGTCAGATACTCCAGCTTCAATGACTGGCTTTAACTCGGTTATCGGGAATTCAAATCAAGCTTTTTGAACAAATTCACAGTCGATAAATATCTAATGACGTAGATGGAAGATAGCGTTCGCGTGCGCTGGTTCATCTTCTGCAGACGTTTGCGATGATCAAGTGAAGCTAAATCTTGTAAATCTATCAGCAAAGTTACTCGGGCATGCTCAACAATTGTTATATACACTTAGCAATTTAAATAGTTTTATTGAATTATTTAATGATCGAAGAGAATTGTAATTGAAATCTGCATTTTTAGCAATGATTAATTGCTATTGAATCTTTATATTTTCCAAGCCCGGCATGTAATGATTTACATCAGCTGAGCCTTCAGTATATGCAAAGTTCAAAAAAATGTAAAATGCGAAATTCCAGACTAATTCGTATCAATATTAGATTAAAGGTGTTAAAATAAATACTAATTCATACTAATCTACATACGACTTTAATCCCTACATGCAATGCAATCAAAATCTACCATACAGCGAATACCTGAACTAATACATAAATATTTTTATACCTATTTGAAGCAACGACATAGAATTGAGTGGTTATATACCGCCTCATATTTTGCACTTGTTGTACTTGTTATTGCATTATTGTCATCATTACCAATTGATATAATCGTCCAAAGTGTTGCTAATAATATCCATTTAGCAACAAACTCGATTATTGTGTGGACTATCTTGGTAGCTCTTGTGTTTTTTTACATTGTTTTACATATATTACGATTGATTTTCAATAAAATTGTTTTACAAGATATACCTAAATCATACATACCTATTACTAAACAAGATATCGGAGCAAGAATGAGTCAAATAATTAATGACGAAATTATAAGATCTCAGAAATTAAAACAACTTGCTAAACCAAGAGGTGAAGTTGTACATCCCGGTATGTATCATAAATCAAGCTCTGTAAGTAATCTTGAAGAAGATTTAGATTTACAATTACCTGATAATCTAATATACGAAAATATTGTCAGAGTTATTGGTCAAGAAATCAAATACAATAATACTTTGACTTTGGATGATAACAAGGTATTACGTTTGAGCAATAAATTCACATTAAGAGAGGAACTAATGCAGGCATTCCGATCCGGTAGTTCACAACTAAAACCTCAAAAACTTGAACAATTTACCAACTTATACGAGAAATTAAGGTACAGTGGTGAGCCTATTACCCTTACAGAATTTAAGCAGTTTTTAAAGGATTGGAACTATATTAAGTCTACGTTGTAGTCATATTATTTGAAATGTATCCCCTTTTCGACATTTATTAGAAATCTAAAAACTTCTAATAAACTTCCTATAAGGAAAACCAGACACTAGCACATATATCTTGGAGGTTGAAGTTATTACTTTTATAGTAAATGGCAATGAAGAGACATGGAAAAGCTCGTCAATTCATCGTGGCAAATACCTCCGTTGGTGTCTTCTTTTTGATTGTAAAAGGAGAAAACACACTAAGAGTTTTAGATCCTGATTACAAAGTGCGAGATCTCTTCTATTTATACTAAAGTTGCAGTTTTTTCTCTCTGAAGCGCTAATTTTCAGTCGATGTGATTATTTTTCCAAACAAGGGTTTCTTCGATAACTTTTAAAGCAATTATGGATAGATACAAATAATGTCTGTATTATTACTAACAAGATAAACAGTTCAAAGCATACTTAGTATAGGGTATGCCGTGGACTACTGCTCCGTATACAACCATGTCCGGTGTACTGATGTACATGCTTATATGCTGAGCCACAGTTTAAGATAGATCAACATTTAGCTATTAACGGACTGGTTTTGACTCATTCTAACTTTTATATATTCGCTTACAAATGTAATTACTGGAAACATTGATTGCTTGAATACAACAATACCTATCTGGTACTCGATAAAATGAAATTAAATATAAAGTCATAACCATAAGTTTATAGACACATTTTCTGTCTATCACAAAGCATTCAATCTTCAAATAAAGCTTTTGGCTCAATAGTATCTTTGGAGTGGTCCTCTTCTTCGCCATAATTTGGAACACCTATATAACCTTCATTGGAACCAATATTGTAAAAGAAAGCACGATTATATTTCACAAGTGGCAATCCTTTTCTTAATCTATCCGGTAAATCCGGATTAGAAATGAAATATCTACCAAAACCGTAAATAGTGCGGTCATCTTTGTTAACAATTACAGGTAGTTTTTCGATATTACCTGGATCTAAATAGCCACCTGATCTCAAAATGATACCTTTCCAAATCAGATCAGGCCAGGAAAAATCAATCTTTCCTGCCTCTGGATTGTCGAATATACCAGAAACTCTTGGTTCAACAATAGAAACATAAGCTAATTCATTACCTGCGGTTGCCCTTCTTTGTAATTCAGATAAAATGTAACCCCATGTAACAATTGGATTGATTCTTGCATGCCTACCTTCACCACCTTGGAATTCAGCATATGGAGAAACTCTGATAGCGACACGATTAGCACCAACAGCCTCAATACAGGCATCAACAACTTCTAAAGCAAATCTTGCCCTATTTTCAATTGATCCTCCATATTCATCAGTTCTTTGATTGGAGCTTTCTTGAATAAATTCATCAAGCAAATACATATGAGCAGAATGAATTTCAATGAAATCAAAGCCGGCTTCGTTGATTGCCCTCTTTGCCGCAGCAGCATATTCCTTTACCATTGCCTTGATTTCATCTTTCGTCATTGCTCTAAGTTCATTGCCACATTCCTTGGCAGCCTTTTCAGAAGCTTCATCAAAATAAATTGGAGATGGTCCAACAAATGGTAAATTGTATTCCTTCAAAAGCTTTGGATCAGCAGTTCTACCTAAGTTCCATAACTGAATCGCAATTGAGGTACCCTTTTCATGTACAGAGTCTACAATCTTTTTAAAAGACTTAACTTGTGCTGAGGTCTTAATCATTGGTGCCCTTTCATAAAGTCCAAAGCTAAAGTCACAAAAAGTACCTTCAACAATCAATAAACCACCATTGTTTTCAGCACGTTTTGTATAATATTCCAACATTGAATCTGTTGGAGTGAAATTCTTGGAGTTTCTGAATCTAGTAGTTGGAGGGTAAACAACTCTATTTTTCAAAGTGACATGACCAACTTTGATTGGTTCAAAAAGCTTAGTGTTATCAAGTTTAATTCCAGTAGACATTCTCAATCTTGGTTGTACCTGGTATCTCTTTTCTGTTTAGTCTGTTTGGTTAGTTTGGTCTTCTCAGAATCAATAAACTTTTGTTTTGTCTTTCTGAATGAATTCCTTGGCTAATAAAAAAAATACAGGAAAGGAATACTGTAGCAATATTTGAGTAGACTTATGCGAGCTTTTATAGACCGCAAATGCCGACAAATGATAGTCAACAATGCATTTCTGGAACCTTCAACCAATATTGGAAATTGGAATGCCGAACCAATCACCGTGGAATGTCACCCCATGATTACAAATCCAACACGTGACTAAACACTGTAGACAAGTTGAGTACAGATTTTAAAGAAAAATCTGTAAATAATTCGCGTGTCTCAAAATTTTTGCTTCCAATCCTAAAAATTAAGCTCAATTTGGGGTTTTTTCCGTTTATGGTAAATTGCCCAAACAGTTAATGTATATTTTGGCGTCTCACTTTCTCAGGAGTATTAGCTTATGCCCAACTTCTCCTGAATCTTAACATCGGATAACTCGGCCACAACGCTTTGCTGGAAACCCACTTTGCCCTTTGTTCTAAACGTATCGATAACAGATGAAAGATACCAATACAGTGATTGATGCAACCGTTGATGCATCAAATGAGGATATTATTGCCCAAAAAATACTTAAGAGAGCTGAAATAGCTAAGATGACCAGGCAACTCAAAAACAAATTATCTAAGGCAGGAATGAAAGTCAGAGACCAAAACACAAATACCAAAATTGTCAATTCATTACAAGAAGGTATAACAACTTTACAACATCCACCTCATTTACAACATTCTTCTTCTAATATGTCCTCCCCTGCGAGTTCACCTTCTAAAAGCTTAAGTGAAGATGTCACTAATAATATTACAGCAACAGCCATTTCGAATATACAAAAATCTAAACTAATCACTCCAACGAGAAATTCTTTCAATTTGGCTATGACTCAAATCACCCCAAACTCGGGATCTCCTTTGAAACGTAAAAATTCCTCTATTACTAGGTCAATAGCATCAATTCGTTCGCGTTCGTTATATGATGAAGATGATGATGAAACTGATTCCATGGTATCCCCATTGAAAAGACATCATAATAGTTTTTCCTTTGGTGTATCACCTTACAATAGTTCGTCAACAAGTCCATTCCAGCTAAAACAGTCGCTGGTTCCAACACCATCTTCAGCATCTTCTGTTGTACAATCTTCTTCTATGCAACCTCCGAAAACACCACCCCAGAAACAAGAAGAACTCTTCCAACCATTTTCTTCTCAGCGTAGAACCCGTCATAGAGATTCTTTCTCAAGACAAAAAGAAAATCAAATACCGTGTAATGAACAACAGAATGTCTTATTTACGCCAAAATCATCAAATAAATTCAAAGATTTTACAACACCTAATGGAACTAGGTACAGTAATCAACAAGAAGAGTTAGGGGCTGACTTGTTAATGTTCCTCTCCAATTCACCAGCTAGAACTTTCAGCAGCAAGGATCAGAAAGATTATAATAGAATGTTAACAATCCCAACGACGCCAAAATCATCATCCAATGGCACTAATAATAACCAATTGGAATCAACGCCCTTAAGAAATACGCCAGGTGCTGCCTTTATGCAACAGTCTTTGTTAGGTACACCAATTGGAATTTCCATGCTATCCACTCAAATGACTCCAAACAACCGAAATACAAAACCTCTTGGTTTGAACAAAACGCCATTCTCATTGAGTGACTACATAAATCTTACTCCATCGCCACGCCTCTTACGAACTCCAAATGCAACAGCTGCTGAATCCTCTTTGCATCAAGCACTATTCAAACATTGACGAACTCTATAAAATCCTTCTCTCTTCTCACGTTTTCTATAAATATATTATGCTTGTGTACTAACTAGAACAGTTTTGTCTTCTAAGTGCTTCTCTAGATATTATAGTCCTAAACCCAAAATTGCTTCCTTCCAAAAGTTGTAATTTTTGCCCGAAAGCAATATTAAAATTTGTCTAGCTCGATCGATGAAACAAATTTGGAAAAAAAGAAAATTCTTAAAAAAAAAATTGGAGTCAGCTTCTAGGCCCAAGCTCTAATCAGACTATGAGGCCGACACACCACAACACAAACTTGACTTGACTGTTTGCCACGTTATACATCCAAACGCACGATTCAAACTCCCTTCACAATGAGCTATGAACCAGATATGGATACATCCTCAAGCTCCCACACGCAATTATATGTGGTCATAAAAACTTTCAAAGCTCGTTTAGACGATGAACTCACTATCAATGAAGGAGATATCGTGGATTTGATATCTGACGATAGTGAATTTGATGATGGGTGGTACATGGGTAAAAACTTAACAACTGGAAAAGTTGGACTATATCCAAAAGTATTTACACAGATTCAGAAAGATGTCGTCAATGATTTACATAGCTCTAAGCCTTCTCTGTTAAGATCAAGAAGTAGAAAAACAGCACAAAATAGCCCTGTATCAAACGTCTTTGGAAACAGTAATGGAAGTAAAAGCAATTTACACAGTGATTCACAAAGTATAATGAATGCTTCTAACTCCTCTGCGTCCTCAATTCCGAATACAATCGTCAACAACAGAACTTCCAATGTTAATAGGTATGTAAATGATATCGATAATGCATTGAAAGAACTAAATATTAATGAGAATTTGGCTCTGTCGGACAGAAATTCCCGTGTTCAAAATGTTAATGAAGATTTGGATGTTATTGATTGGACACCAGCACAGGTTGCAGAACATTTTGCACAAATAGTTGATGATGAAACCGCTTTAAAATTCATTATTCATAAGATATCCGGTAGAATACTGTTAGAATTACAACTTTCACATTTGAAAGAGTTGGATATTGACTCATTTGGAACAAGGTATGAAATATATAGAGAAATTGAGAATTTGAGGTCTTCTAAACTTATATCTACTCCTAATGATTTTTCAAATCAATCTGAATTTTCAAACTCCACTACTGTGAATTCGTCTTTTGATTCGGGTAAACAACGTTTTAGTTACAAACAAACACCTCATATGCAAAGTCATGACTATTCTAGATTTGCAAGGTCTACTCCTTCTCCTTTACCTCTTGCTAATAACTATGAAACGCCTGATAATAGGTATTCCATAATTGATGATATACAATTGAATCCAAGAGAAAGTCGTAACATCAGCCCTTCCCATCTCCTTTCTGAAGAACAATTTGCTTCACCAAGAAGAGCTCCAAAACCTCCTAGTTATCCCTCTCCTGTTGCTAACAATCCAACAAGATTTGGAATAAGATCCCCAGAAAAGTCTAAGTTTGGTAACGATATCTTGCCTAAGCTGAACGATCAAGTACATAGAAGAAATTCTTCAGTTGGTAATGCTTCATCCATTTATGTTGACACGGCGTCGCCTTCAAGAAGACATTCTAGTATCATCTCAGATACGCTTGAACCTTTAATGAATAAATCTAAATTTGTAGGAAGAAACCAAAGTTCATCTGATGAAGACCTAAAGGATACAACACCATCTTTTGCGAATGTCGCCATCAAGACTGCATCGGATAGACGATCTGTCTCTGCTAAAGAATTCCAACAAATTTTGAAAAATAAAGATGTAACAAAGAGAATTCATTCTGATATACCACCTATTTCTACTAATATCACAAAAGCTGATCAGTCCAATAATACATCACCTTCACCACTTCAATCTCGTTCCACATTGAGAAACTTTGTCTCTAATGCAAGAAATAGCAAATCCAATACATCTGCTTTCCAGGAAGGTATTAGAAGTATAACCCCAGATGAAGCTTTAACAGATGCTGATTATTCTGGTTGGATGTTCAAACGTGGTAACTTAACTATTGGATCTTGGAAACATAGGTTTTTCACTTTACATGGTACAAGACTTTCATACTACGTGACAACCAAGGATAATAGAGAAAAAGGTTTGATAGACATAACTGCACATCGTGTCTTACCAGCGACAGAAGCTGAAGATAAGATTAGTGCTGTTTATGCAGCTAGTGCAGGCTATGGGCGATTCTGTTTCAAGCTAGTTCCACCTGCACCCGGATCGCGCTCTGGTTTAACCTTTACGCAACAGAAGGTACATTACTTTGCCGTTGAAACGCGTGAAGAGATGAGAAGTTGGATGTCTGCATTAATGAAGGCTACTATTGAATTGGATGAAACTGTTCCAGCGATATCTTCATGTGTTACACCAACTATCCCGCTTCAAAAAGCACAAGAACTGATGGCGGTAGCCAGAGCAAATGCACGTGAAAACTTTGACAATCTGCAAAAGTTGCGTATTGAAAACAAAGGTTTTGATATCACTAGTGATGAAAACTCGGTTGATTCTCCGAAGTCTCCTATTAACGGGATGTCAACGCCTTATATGATGACATCAGGGGTTCTGAACTCAGTTAGTTCAGGAATCAACGGCTCATCAGCAGCTCTTGAGAATACACCAGCACGTATGTCATCTGTGAAAACACATGCGCCTGTTGTTACTAAACTTGATTCGACTAGCGAAAGTAAAACAGATGGAGTATTTGAACAACCGCCAAGTTTAACCAAATCACAATCTTTTTCCAAAAGATTGAGATCAATACGTCGTTCAAACAAAGATTAGTTCACCTATACATGTGACTTTGCTTTAAATTGTATATTATGTAAGTGATTGTATCAATATTTTTGAATAAAATTGAGTTTTCGGGGCGACCCTGTGCATGATTGTCAGCCTGCGCAAAACAAAAAATCCAAAATCGAATCCTCCAAATCTGAACGTGTGGATGTTGTATTTCGATTAACAAAAATGGCAGAATATATTACAGTTTCAACATGTTCTTTGAATCAATGGGCTTTGGATTTTGAAGGTAATAGAGATAGGATTTTGCAATCAATTTTGAAAGCAAAATCAGATGGTTCTATGCTCCGTGTTGGTCCAGAACTTGAAATTACAGGTTATGGATGTTTAGACCATTTTCTTGAAATAGATACCTATGAACAAAGTTGGGAAATGTATGCTACTATTATTAAAAATAAGGAGACTTATGGAATTATTTTGGATATTGGTATGCCAATTTTACATAAAAATAAAAGATACAATTGTCGGTTAATTTCATATAATGGTAGGATTTTGATGATTAGACCAAAGTTATTTCTTGCTAATGATGGTAACTATAGAGAAATGCGATACTTCACTCCATGGATTAAAACACAATATGCTGAGGAGTTCATTTTGCCACGCATAATTAGAGATATAACAGGACAAAATGTTGTTGATTTTGGAGATTTGGTTATAAGTACTAATGATACTGTTATAGGTTTTGAGACATGTGAGGAGATGTTTACTCCACAAAGTCCACATATATCTTTGTCTCTTGATGGTGTTGAGATAATTACCAATTCTAGTGGTTCACACCATGAATTGAGGAAATTAAACACAAGACTTTCATTGATACAAGAAGCTACAAGAAAATGTGGTGGTATCTATCTTTATGCTAATCAGAAAGGATGTGATGGTGATAGACTGTATTATGATGGTTCATCTATGATTATTGTAAATGGTCAAATTTTAAAACAGGGAGAACAATTCTCTATAGCTGATGTTGAAGTATTGACTGCAACAATCAACTTAAATGATGTCAGATCTTATAGATCTGTTATATCTCATGGAATTCAAAGTATCGATGCACCAAAATACAAACGTATCAATGCACCTATTGATATAACAACCAAAACTGGATCACCAACTTCTGTTACTGATTTTAAAATATATCGTCCTGAAGAAGAAATTGCTTATGGTCCAGCATGTTGGTTATGGGATTATCTGAGAAGATGTAAAGGTAGTGGGTTTTTCTTACCATTAAGTGGTGGGATTGATTCATGTGCTACTGCGGTAATTGTACATTCTATGTGTGTTTTAGTTGCCAAAGAGGTTGAAGGGGATAACAAACAAGTTATTGCGGACTTGAAAACTATTTTGAAAGAGGAGGAAATATCAGTAACGGCCGAAGCTATTGCTTCAAAAATTTTCCATACTGCTTATATGGGTACTACTAATTCTTCTAACGAGACGAAAAAGAGAGCTGCTGATCTAGCATCTAAAATTGGATCATATCATGTTAGTTTTAACATTGATAGTATTATTTCTGCAATAGTTAATTTATTTGAGATTACAACAGGTCGTAAACCAATATACAAGATTTTTGGAGGTACTGATATTGAGAATTTAGCCTTACAAAATATTCAAGCTAGATCAAGGATGGTGCTATCTTATTTATTTGCTCAAATGCTTCCTCTAGTTAGGGGTAAATCTAATAAAGGTGGTCTACTAGTTCTTGGTAGTGCCAATGTTGATGAACAATTAAGAGGTTATTTGACCAAATATGATTGTTCATCTGCTGATTTAAATCCTATTGGTGGAATTTCCAAAAATGATTTGATCAAATTTATCAAATGGTCAGTAAACAATTTTAAATTACCAGTTTTAGAAGAATTTATTTTTGCGACACCAACAGCTGAACTCGAACCAATAACTGAAGATTACGTACAATCTGATGAATCAGATATGGGTTTCACATATGATGAATTGAGTGTTATGGGTAGATTACGTAAGGTTGAAAAATGTGGTCCATATACAATGTTTATTAAATTATTAACAATTTGGAAGCAAGAGAAGACACCAGAAGAAATAGCTACCAAAGTTAACAGTTTCTTTTTCTATTATGCTGTTAATAGACATAAACAGACAGTTTCAACGCCATCATATCATGCAGAACAATATTCCCCTGATGATAATCGATTTGATTTAAGGCCATTTCTAATAAATCCGATGTTCCCCCTATCACGTAAAAGGATTGAGAAATATTTAAATCAAATTGAATGAGTTATTATTTTTTACTTTTCCATTTTTCATTAAACTTATTTAGCATTATAGCATTTGTAGATAAAGTTGAATTTGAACGATGATAAATTTCATAATTGTTTCTCTCAACAAAATCTAAAATAATTTGAACAAAATTTTGAGGTATGTCCTCTTGAATGAAATGACCTGTATTATTTAAAACAACCAATTGAAATTTCCCTTGCATTTGACCGATAATTAAACCTTTATCGAGATAATTGTTATTAGCTAAGATTAACAATTTAGCTATAGAATTTGGAATTGATATGAATTCATTACTTAAATCTTTAAACCATTCAAACCAATACGATTTAGTTTTTCTAAGATCAATAATAAATTCAAAATTACCTGTAGAATTTTGTTTCATTAATGGTGGTATACTAAATTCTAAAGATTTTCTATTTGATATTTGGTTATGATCAATGTAATATTGGATAACAGAATCAATTGAATCAAAAGATGTAGGTAATCTTCGAAGGTAAGATTCCATAACTGGTAAAGATGATATTGCAAGTTCTTCGACAATATCTACAACAACTAAACCTTTTATTTGAGAATTATAAGTTTTATCCCTTAAAAGATATTTAGTTAAAATTGAACCACCCAAGGAATGACCAATTAGATAAACTATTGCATCTTTATTAACTTTCTGAAAGAATGATGATATAATAAATGAAAAATCATCAATCAATTGGTTGATTGAAAGATTATAATTTGAATTGAGGTCGTCTGATTGATTTAATAGATTCGTTTTGGCATGACCTCTCATGTCAAATATAAATAAACCAGGAATTATTGACTGATCGGATAATTGTAATGATTCATGAATAAGGCGGAAAGATTGTGATGATGAACCTGCACCATGATGAGCAATGAACACCAATGATGAGTTTTTAGGGGGTGAATAATAAGTTTGGAATGTATAGTTTGTATCAGGTGACGTATAGGTTTTATCAATCATGATAAGTTTAAGTTGTAAATAATTAAATTAAACTAAATAATGTAATATAATATACTGTATTAAATTTTAATGAATAATCTATAAAAACGCTAGGAAACAAAATAAAAATAAAGATAAGTTTAAGAAAAGGTAACAATAATAATATCAATAATGTGTGAGAAATAAATTAAGAAAAAATAAAAAAGTTGAGAAATTAAATTGATGTAATAAAAAAAAACTGAATTTAACATGAGAAACAGTAAATTTTGTTAATAAATATGTTATTTTTTTTTATTTGAAAAAAAAAATTTCAGTGGGTATAATAATGATAAATAATGATTTGTAATTAATATGGTGGTATATCAAGTTGACCATGTTTATAACAACATCTTTTTCCATATTTACAATAACCTTGTTCCAACCAATTCTTACACATTTTAGTTTTGAAATTTTTATTTCTTGGTATTTTAATCAATTCTGCTTCACCGTGAGCAAATTGACATTTGTTATTGTAAGGACAATATCCTAATTTTGAAAAAGAGTCACATAACTCTGTTTTAAATAAGGATTTGTTAATTTGTACCTTTTGTTGAGGGAAAAGAATATTTGGTTGTGAACTTTGTTGCTGTGTAACATTATTGGTGATCATTAATGGTGATGAATTTTGTTTTGATAATTCTTGTTGAGTGGAAAGCTTGTTTAAATAAGAATAATTGATGAACTCTTCATTAAATGTTAACATTTGGTTTTGTTGTTGTTGGGGAGCTACTAAAGGATTATTAACAGCATTCCATCTAGATAAAGATTCATCGGATAATGAATTCTGATTATTCCATAAGTCTGTTGAAGGGGAAAATGTTGGAGAACTAACAAATGGAACCTGTGGTAGTTGTTGATTTGCAAACGAAGACCTATTGGAAGATTTATTCGAAAGATAATCGGAGTTGTTGGGAGAAGTCGATATCGAAGGGGAGTCTGATAGTAAAGACAAAGGCAGCTGTAAATTCGTGTTGAGTGAAGTAGTGTTTGCCTTCAACACTTCCGATGGCGACAGTTGTTGTTGTTGCTGACCAAGCCCGGACGATTTTATTTGGGCCAACTGCGGATATCCGTTTCCCTGGCCTTGAACGCTCAGCACGGACGTTGGACTTAGTTGTTGCCTTAGTATAGTATCAAGATGGGAGTAGTGTGCCATACTGTGCAATAAGCGGATAAGCAAAGAAGCAAAGGAACAAACACCGCCGCAGACAGAAAAGAAGGTGTCTGTCTGTCAAGGCGATAAGATAAGGTTGGAGCCCATTCCCAGCTCCGAGAGTCACAGAAGGAAAGGAAAGGAAAGAAGAAAAAAAAAATTTTTTTTTTCCTGCCACGCACTTTCTCGTCGCTGCCCCGCGACAGCGCGCTTGTTGTGGGGACAAGACACCTTGACAGTTTGACAGTTTGACAGTTTGACAGCGTGCGTCTTGTTTCCTCCCTGACACTTCCGGCTGGGTGAAACAGCAACAGCAACAGCAACAGAAATGGCCGTCTTTCTTCCGATTCTTGCAGTGGTTGGTACCGTCCTGGGCGTGGTTGCCGCAACGGGGGCAGTTGCCGCTGGCCTGTATATCATCAGTGAACTCATCGAAACTAGACTCAGCATTGCTGCTCTGTGGTTGCGACGTCTCCTAATCACGGTAGCTGCTGTTCACGTGCTTCTTTTCCTCTTTGATGGGTTCCCCTGGAAGCAAACCTTATTTTCTCTACTCTGCTGCTCAATTCACTATCGTTGGACACTGGCTTATTTCCCTCACAAATTGACACTTACATCACCGTCATTTATTGTATCGTGTGTTTTATCCCTTTTCTCACATATTATATGGTTCTCTTATTTTAATAACCCATATATACCAACACTTCAAGAAAGATTGGAACCTGATTTTGTTGCACCTTATTATCCTTCATTTACAGAAGTTGCAGCATTTTTCGCCATTGAAGTTTGGGCGTTCCCATTTTCTCTATTTGTTGCTGTATCGTCAGTAGAGAATGAACTCCCATTTGCTCATGAATCAAATAAAAATGATGCCGATCATAGGCGTACAGCAACAGCTTTACAAAATCTTCTCATGGCACCTTGGAAGTTTATTCAATCTCTCTTCCTCTAGATTAACGCCATTTTGTACAAAATTCAATATTTATAAAGTAGACACTTAATCTAATCTAACACATTTCAGTGACTACCATTTACAAAGTAGATCTCAGTATACTCAAATTATCTCAATATTCAATCCTAACTCGCGTGCAAGCATAAATTAAAACTGGCCCGAATATCTAAACTCGGTCTTGATAACAAAGATAAGTTACTTTGTGAAAATATAAATATAACAATGAAACGATCCGAGAAATTGATCAAAACTATACATCCTAATAGTTTACTCATTGGTCCGAAAAGGGTTATAGATTGTCCGAATGGTTTTGTTGTCTATAATAAAAAATCAATTATACGCTTCAAATATACTAATAAAAAGAATACTCGTTTCAAGAAACTCAACCATTATCGATTTCCTGATGATAAACCAGATATTTCAGCTGTTTTCTATGTTTCTGAAGTTAATTGCTTTTTTGTTCATCTAGTAAGAAATAATCAATGGCTTAATGATGATTTGAGCAAAACTAATTTTTCCATTAAAGATGATCTAGAACATGCCTTAAGCACCTCCCCACAATATGCAATCGATCTTGCTTCTACATCAAGAAATAGGAAAGTAGTTCAATTCAATCCTTACTATAAGCACGCATCAATAAGAAACTTTTTTCATCCTCCTGAATTCAAGTACGATTATTTCGAACTCGGCTACAAATGTGTTTATCATTTTAAATATGATGATGATGGACAGCGTACCAACGAGATGTTTCTTGGTAATTGTAAAGTCCCAATAACTGGTAGTTTAGTATCCGTTGAGAAAGATTTTTACACTTACGTGAATTCATTTTCATTCCATGTGTGTAGATATAATTCTAATGGTTATTCTTATCAATTCAATTCTTTCATTACAGCATCTCATAGGTTGAATATTAATAAACTTGACTTTGTTATTGTCACAGATTCTCATGAAATATACCATTTGAGGTTAACAGAGTGTTATTCAAGCTTTATTGTTGAAAAGCTCATAGAAAAACCAGTTTCAATTTATATTGACTTCATTTCAGAGACACAAAATGAATTGTTTTTCAGTTCCGAAAATACAGGACTTTTAATTTACCACAAACATTCAAAAACATTATCTTATTTACTTTCAGAAGATCAATTAAGAGATGAAGTAAATATTGGACTAAAAGTGTCTCATAAACTTTACTTACCCTGTAACTCATGGATTAATGTTACAAATGATGGGAAAAACTCAGTGATATCAAAACATTCATTATCATTCAAAATAACTAAAACTACATTATCTGACTATGAATTTTATAAAAAAATGATATCCAAAATGCCTAGAAATCCTTCTGATACATTAAATACGGCATCTATAACATATTCGAACAAAAAATTATCGATTACATTAGCTAATAAAGAGAAGCCTATATTCTTGAAGGTAAAGGTTGATTATATTCCTACTGGCATCAAAATCTTTGATTGCGAATACAATAGCCTAAAATTTGCTATGTTTGATAAACATAACGTAACAACTTGTGAACCAAGGTATAAGTTTTACAACACTAAAAGATGGGAATCTAGTGATTATATCATTGATGTTGAACTTGCTGGCGATATTTCAGAAGACACTTTATATATTTTAACAATTTCAGGAAATATTCACAAATTTAATTTGAAAACCAATGAATCTGATTGTATTCAATTATTATCAGGTGCTACTCAAATTGTTAGAATTGATAAGATGTATTTTATTTCCAAATCACAGGAAGTCATGACATTGAACTTTGATAAAGACAGCACTAATAGGCCCATTTATTATTTTACTTCCCCAATAACTGAAATAGATAAATTAAACAGCAAATATCTAGTAGTCAAAACCATAAACGATTTATATCTCATTAAGTTCGAAGGTGATAAAATACTACATGAACTTCCAATAAAGTCAACAGTGACTCATTGTATTTTGTTCAATAACTTTATTATTGCAACAACATCAAAGAAACTTTATTTGATCAATACATCTAATCTTAAAATCCAACTCATAATGGATATTAACCCTGATCTTTCATTAGATGTTGACACGGAAATGAATCTAATTTTTCTTCATCGAAATGAAACTTATATATACGAATATACTGAGGTGGATAATACATTGAAGCTCGAATATCATCAAAGAAATGGAAAAATTCGCAAGAAACTAGGTTTAGACACATACCGCAA
The DNA here is from genome assembly GCA_039700735.1 of Pichia pseudocactophila. Lineage (NCBI taxonomy): Eukaryota > Fungi > Ascomycota > Pichiomycetes > Pichiales > Pichiaceae > Pichia > Pichia pseudocactophila. The sequence goes on from JBBJZV010000117.1 coordinate 818,356, forward strand.
AAAGAAAATTATTGGAGGTATCTGCAGTAACTATTTTGAAAAAGCTGGTTATAAAGTAGTTCCCACGGATACAATTCAAATTTTCAAGACTATGAAACACAATGGTATATTGTATTATATCTATATTGATGATAATAATATATTACGAGTATGCAAAGTTGAAGAAGTTCGTCGTCTTAATTCATTTAATGTTTTGGCTCAGGTTTCTTCAGTTAATTTTATGGATATTCATGCTGAAAGATATGTGTTTTACTTTCAAGATTCCAAAGCATATATTTTTGATGTAGCAACCTTGAAAACAGCCACTGTTGGATGCTTTAAAGAAATTGAGAATGTATTATTTTTAAATCACAAGATGATTGATTGGAACTCTCAACGTTTACTTGCAGGTGAAATTATTTGTGATTCTACGAATAAAGGAATATTAGTAAACTATTTCGTTAAGAAAATAGATCGTACCAAAAATAAATTTTAACCTCAATAGAATTTTAAAATTTGCTACAATGAATATGTCATGCAATGTAGACATATAGCCTTTGCTCTGGTTTGACAAAAAAGCATTCTACCTCTCCCGCAATGTCTAATGGAAGAGGAAATCTAACAGACTTGGCATGTTCAGCACTAATTAAAAGTTCTTTTTCTTTTAATGCTAGTTGTAAGTGATAATCCTTAGCTTCTTTTAACTTTGAATGGATTTTAATCAAAACTTTATAATGTTTTGCAGTTTCTTCAGGCTTAAGCTTACTTAATGCAATTTCAAAGTTGATATTCTCATCAATAAGAGAAGCAGCATCCTTTTTCTTCGATTTGCTAGACGAAAGATCGCTGATATCAGATATTGTTTTTGACTCTTCGGCAATTTCCTCTATCAATGGTTTTTCCCTGGTCTGTTCACTATTGCTTAAAAAAGGTTGCAGGTTTATCAGCCCATCATCTATTTCATCCCCTAATCGTTTGGCCTTAAACAAACCAGCTGGTTCATTCACAGTGGAATTTTCTTCGTACATATCTTTCCCTACATCTTCTAAATCTTTAACTTTTTGTTCAATTTCATTTATGTCTATAAATATCGATTCTGGTTGTCCTCCCATACTTCTTCTGTTGGGGAAAGTTATTACATCTCTATCAATTACGATTCCATCTAAATTGAATTCAACTGCATCGAAACACCATTGAATCAATATGTTTTTCAAATCATTATTTGTCATGCACCATCTCATATATTTGTCATTTATCACACAGTCTACCAGGATACATCTCTGTTGTTTTTTATCCAAGATGTTTCTATATTGCGAGGTTAAAATAGGAATTTCCCATTCACCTTCATAAATCAGCATAAAGATTTTCTTCAAATCAAATTCATTGTTGGAAACTCCCTTCACTTCCTTTGTCGGTACTTTATCATTGGTGCAAACATTAATGAACAGTTTTGTTCCGGAAGGATAAATTTTGAATGGACTGAATACTTTCGTCTTCACCACAAAATGCGGTATAGGAATAATTTCATCGGCTTTATTTTCACCTTCAGCTCTCAAAAAGGGCATCGTTATTCATTGAATGAAGAGCTCTATATCAATAAAACTTGTATCACAACTTACGAAAAAGATGATTTGAAATGCGTGCATCGAAATCTTACAGCGCCCTTCATTATGTAAAACCAAAACTATTTTCCTGTAGCGCTAGGATCTGAAAGCTGGAGGTTATTGTTATTATAACCTATCCACAGGCGATAACAATTGCTACTTGTAGTAGACAAGAATGTCAGATGACTTGAAGAAGAAAGAAATATTTACAACTGTTGATCGAGTAGCCAATGAAGAAGATCAAGGAAAAGAATTGGGACACAATTTGCCTGGTTTTAAAACACCAGAATCTAAAATCAATAATCGTAAACAGAGATCATCGACTTTGAGTTCAGGTTCAAAATCTCCACTACGAAGGCATATAAGGAATTCTAGTGATAATAGTGCTTCTTCTATAAGTACTTCCACTACAAGCAGTGCAAGAAAGGGTATTAATTTGGGTATCAGCGTAATAAGCGCAGGAGGGAATAGCAGACCCCGAGTAACCAACGAAACAGCAAGTAGTTCTGAGAATGCAACAAGAACCATTATTTCCAATACTGATGGAACCATCACTCCTAGCAATGAGTTGAGTTTTGCAGAAGCTCATCCACCAGATACGAATTCCAATGATATTCAAATATCTGAGAATTTCAAATTGCTAGCTTCTAAAGAACTTGAAATTTTGGAGATTAAAAATCAGCTGAAAGAGTTAATGACTGTAAAGCGTGAAAAGGAATTGGAGCTTCAATACCTTAAGAGAAATATTGAACGGCAATTGCTACGTAAAAATCAAGATTATACTAACAACAGTATCGTCAATACGAACAACACCCCAAGCTCCCCGATTTTAGCGCAAAAGCACAGAATCAAGTCATTAAACTCAAACATTGACCCTTTATTAGATGATTCATATTCGATAACTCAATCAAATATAGATGACAATAAACGAAATTCATGGTTTGCAAAACCACTAAACTTCATCCAAAATTTTGATAATCTCATATACAAGGAATTTGAAAAATTTCAAATTTCAGATTCGGAGGTTGGAACAGCTGAAATACATCGAGGTGACATACTAGATGAACATGATGAGGATGAAGAATATATTGATATGGAATATAATCAAAAATCACCTCCTAATGGAGAACAATCGACATCTACAGATGTTCTACAGTCAGTTTCACAACATTTATGGTCATTAGTTAATGATGTCAAAGCCAACCTTTTAACAGATGACATAAAGACAAATGATACACCGATACTTGCTTCATCATCTCCTCGGAAACCTAGAATAAGAACTGCTTCTATTTCCAAAAGAAACTCATACAGTCAACATTCCAAGCATGTCAATAATTTTAATCAGATTCACAAGAGGAAGCCAAGTAACAATCTTTCAAACGAAACTAACACTGAAATTAGTATTACAAAAAGTCTAAATTTTACTAATGATGAGAAAAGTAGTATTGTGAGAGATTTGTCCCATAACAGCATTCAGTTACCAGATTCTAAACCTCCAACAGAAATGCAAACACGAGAAGCGATCAATATAAACGATATTGACCTACAATGTAATGATGATAAATACCTGGAGCAATGAGATACCTTACGACTTTTGTAAATTATATAGCTCTTTTTTCAAATTAATGAGTTCATTCCTTAATTGATCACGTTCTTGTGAAACAATGTAAACATTAGCCTCTAAATCTCTAATTTTAATTTCATATCTTTCATCAATCAAGCTAACATTATGATCATCAACTTCATCATCTACTTCAGGATGTATACTATTATCTGATTCGTTTCTCACTGGTGTAAAATTTCTTTGGCTGCCATTTGAATATACTCTCTTTTTTAATTTCAGTTCGTCTAACTCTTTACTCAAATTTGAAACTTGAGCCTTTAGCTTATCTGCTTCAGATTGAGAAAGTTTAAGAGCTTGATAAGAATTAGACAGAGATTTTTTTGATTCAACAAAAAAAGTTTCATAATCTTTTAAGCTTTCAGATAATCCATCTTTTTCCTTTTGTAAATTATTATATTTACTTTTCAAATCACATATTTCAGATTTTAATTCTGACAAAGAAGCTTGTGGACCTTCAGATAACCATACTGTAGATAATTTATCAAGTCTTTCATTAAATTTCTTAATATGTTCAGCTTCTCCGGACTCACTGCTAGTAATATTTTCTAATTTCAATTTTAAAGCAGAATTGATAGCTTCTAATTTCAATATTTTTTCATTAAGAAGTTCTTGATCTTGTAATCTACTTGTCAACTTATTAATTGTTTCTCTTTGGATGTTCACTAATTTTTGAAGTTGCGGTACAGTAGATAATTCATTCGAAATGAACGATTTGAGTTTAATATTTCTCTCTCCCATTGGAGTTTTTTCTCCACCTTCAATTTCATTGATGTTGTAAACTACACTCTGAGACGTTTGAAGTTCTTTCAATTGTTTTGCCAATTTTGCCTTTTCTGTTTCCAGTTTTGAGATTTGAGCATCAGCGGCTGCAACGCTAATTTTCATTTCTGATTTTACATCATTAACCATTTGAAGTAATTTTTGAAGCTTCAAATTATCCTTTTCTGATACAGCAGGTGAAAATGGTAATAGAGCAGATTGTTGCAGGAGTGGAGTGGAAAACGAAGGTGCTTTTAAGTTCTCATCATCAGCTACTTTGATTACTGTAGAATCTGAAAATTGTTGATACTTAGATACAGATTCAGGATTTTCTTCGGGTGTTTTGTAAATAATTTCATTTGCAATAGGACCTGTACTAGTTTCGGGTGGGGTATTTGATTCGTGTGATCCGCTGTTAATTGGTGATTGTAGTGAGCTTGATTGATCTTGTATAGTTGAATTGGCAGAAATTTCTGGTTGAGTTAAAAGATTTGAAGGATCTGAAACAACTTGATCTCCATTGATCAAAGCAGTAGTTGCGGTACTACTCATATTATCTATAGATTTTGAAGCCAAATGTAACTTCTCTGTTTTGATAGGAGTAGATGATGTAAAAGGTTGCATTGACTGAACATTTGTTTCAATTTCAGGTGAATCTATCAGGTCAATATTCGATCTAGAATGTTTATTATTCAATTTTTTAAGATTGAATGTAGGAAACGCTATTGTTGATGATTCTTTAGATGCTAATTGTGTTTTTGAATTTTCTAAAAAATTTGAAATTTTGTTGATATCACATTCATAAATGACTGAAGTTGAATGTTGAAACTTAGTTTCATCAATCAAATTTATTGATGTATCAGCAATACCATTGAAATCGTCATCAGTAACGTCACCTCCCATTATTAACAATTTTTCCTCCGTTGGATTTAAAGATATTGAATGACCAAACTTTGCAGTGGGGGATAAGGGTAAATTAGATTTCAACTTCCAAGAATTGAAATTTGATAAATCGATAATGTACAAATCGTTTGAATTTTCTTCATTTGCTAATTTACCTCCATAAATAAACAACAAAGATCCGTGAACAGTTGTTGAATGCCCATACAATGAAGGTGGATAAGTCGGTCCTGCAAGGGTACATATACTCCATTCATTCTTTATCAAATCATAAGAGTAAAGTTTATCATTGACAAATGAATCACTATTACCACCAAAAACGTATAATTTTTCATTAAATGAAGACATTGAATGACCTGTAAGTGGAGGTGGTGATTCACCTTTCGGTTCGATTTTGATCCATTGATTTTCAGGGTTTTTAAAATTTGTAAGATCGAATTTCCATAAATCATTATAATTTACATTATTCAACTGACCACCAAAAACGTAAAGTTGACTCAACCACGATCCTGGTTGTGTTTCTAAATTCAAAACTGAAATTTGAGTTCCATACCTTCCACAAGGTCTTTCACCTTTAGGGGAAGTAATAGTCCATTTAAGTGAAGATATATTAAAGAAATACAACTGATTATCCAGTGTTTGCTCTTCATTGATTGCCGTATCACCTCCAAAAATAATGAATGCGTTACCTATCAAAACTGATGAGTGACCTGTCCTAGGTGAAGGTATATGTTGGAAATTTTCAATAGGTGATGCAATATAGGGATATTCATTATATTTGGAAGGATCATCCTGTTGATGTAGATCTGTTGGTCGTATCTGTTCTATAATCCACATATCACCATATACTTCAGTTCCTGATAAACCACCCATCATATATGAGGAACCTGAAGTAGAAGTTTGTGAAGACATTGTATAACCATACCTAGGAAATGGAGAGTTATATAGTATTTTCTTGGACCAAGGTGTATTAGTTGCAGTATATAACGGTGTTGAAGGTAAACTCTTTGAGTGGAAATTGTCAGAGAAGGAAGTTTCAGGAGTACTTGATGCTATATTTTGTGGAAGATAATTTGTATCCATAGATTTTGGAGAAGTGGAAGCATTCAGATTTGAATCAATACAAGTTGATGTATTTTGTAAGTGTTTTATCATGGGAGAAGGGTGGGTATCCAAAACGGGATCAACGCTTTTATTATTTCCATTTCGGGAAGATCCTGTTCTATCCAGAATACTATTATCAACCGCATCCAACACACTTTTTGGGCTGATAGTACTCTTTCGACTATTCGAATCTCTGATCGGAGCAGATGGAGGCGTTGGTAATGACGCAGATGGTGGTGGCGGGGTATCCATCTTGGAAGATTTGGAGTGATTTATTTTCTTGAAAAAACTAGGCATATTGAAAAATATAGATTTTAAAATGAATGTCAAGCTTCGAAGTTTCTATATAATGTTTAGAAGAAGGGGAGAAAAAGGGAGGGTGGGAGGGTGGGAGGGGGAAGGGTAGTGATTTGTTCCTTGTAAACAAGTATCTAGTCAAAAGTATAATAGAAGAAAGAAGGGATGCAAGGTGGCCTATTGTCTGTCTGCACGAGAGATGTGATCCACTAGCCACAGCTCGAGTGTGAGAGGGGCGGAGGGAAGCTTTTCCTCACAAAACCGGTGCACCGCAAAAAGTGCCAATATGGAGCCCCTGCTTAGTCAGGCTACACGACCCGCGAATTGGCCGGGGCGGAGCGACAAATCCGGAAAGTTAGTCGTGTTTCTTTCTGGGTGGCTGTTGCCAAGGGCTGATCAGTTGATATCTCGATATCTCGATATCTCGATCGATATCTCTGTGTCCGGAGTCGAGCTGTGCTCTCCAGACTACCTGGAAAACCCTCCAAACCATCCGTCCTCCGCTCCCCCATCACTCTCGCCGCTGTAGTCACTTTCATTAAGTGAAACGGAAAATATCGGCGCCGTTGTCTGATTACTATCAAACAATAGTCTTTTCAATGTTGTATTCGACCTGTTCGATGGTGTAGATCTCATTGAATCTGCTTCGGTATTGTCACTCCTTACGTCCCCCTGGGTTACTCCGTCGTCATTGATACTGTCGTTCTCTTTACTCAAGCTATCGTTCCCCCTCACGAGAAGGTTGAGATTACGTGTGGAAATCAAAGTCGGTATTCCAAGTTTGATATTTTGTTGTTTGCCCGATCCCCAAGCAGTTTCATTGTTCAAATTACTATTAGATGTAGATTCTAACAAATCTAAATTGTTACTTATCGATAAGCTACCATAAGTACCATTCAAAACCGTACCAGAACCATTACCACTTTTGAAACTCATCAACAAATTCTTCTCTTCATCCTTATTCTGTGTAAATTGTTCAACTTTTTTTCTCGTACCAAATGATAAAACATTCTCATCTTGATCTTCTTCATTTTCTGAAGTTGGTTTAGTGTCATAGTCAGAACTGTCATCATCATTAACATTCAATGTGAAGGACGCCCTATTATCAAAATTGTTACCTGAGTCATTAATGATGGAATTAGAATTGGTATTGTTTGGAATAAGTGAGGATTTTCTTGACATGCATATTCCATCATAATCAAATCCATCACTATCAGCTGTGGACCCGCTTCGATTTAGGAAAAAATGAGAATATGGATCACTCTTAATTGGTTCTTCCTTAGAATAAAAGTTTTTCATATTTAATTGAAATTTGCTCTTGTTTTCCTCATTGAAAGAACTCAATGATGTAATCGATCCTTTATGAATGTTTTCTCTTAAACTTTTCCCATTGTCTTCAAAATCATTAACACTTATGATATTTTCAATCTCTTTCCCACGTTTTTCATCTTCACCTTCACTCTCACTATCTATATCACTATCTTCACCACCAAAATAACTATGCAATTTATCGAGGTCAATCACTTTTTCCTCCTTCGTGTCTTTATCTAATAAATAAAGTTGCCGAGATGATCTTGTCTGCTTTAAAAACTCAATATTACCTTCTTCATCTGATTCGGCTTTTTTCTCTCCTGATCCAATAGTATTTCTTCGCCTTCTTGGTGGTAACGTAGATGCAGGTTTGGATACTTCTAACTTCTTAGGAATACTTTGTATAATTGTTGCATATCCTGAAGTTCCAATGGTTAATTCACTTCGAAGATTTTCAGGATTCAATTTAGTCAAATCTATTGGCTTTTCCAAAATGTTGTAAAATTCTTTATCTGAAGAGGGTGAGAGTAAATTATAGAGATTGAAATCATAATCCATTAACTTGAATACTGAACGTCGCCTATCCGATTGTTTAAAATAAATCGGGGTACATAATGGTATTTCATTAAAAACTGACCTGCCCAGTAATATTTGAAGTAATGTAGATATTATAGCACCGTGTGATACAATGAAAACTACTGTATGTTTGTCAGCGTGTAGATCTTGTCGTGTGTAATAAAACTGCAACAGTTGGATTAAATAATTATAACATCTCCTTGTAAAACTTGATGCAGATTCACCATATTCTCCACAATGGCCAAGCTGGTTATATGACCATGTAGAGTCTTTCACATTCTTTAATTGCTCTCTAGTTTTGGCCGAAAAATCACCTTTACAATCTTTTTCATTAACTGGCATATTCAAATAAGCATTCACATTATTGATCATAGAATAACCGTCATCATTTGGTGGTAAATAGCTCAAGTTGTAATTCTCATTTAACCATTCCGAAAGCCCTTGGTCAACTCTTAATTTGATAGCAGTCTTGGTTTCAATTTGGCCTTTCCTATTTTTTAACTTATCAAGTAATAACTCACTAGTTTGAATACATCGGTTATACGGAGATGAGTGTATCATTATGTTATATGTCAGATGTTGTGCCAATACCTGGTTAGAGATTTTCTTAAACGCACTTTCCATCTCCTGGGAGGCTAGAGTTTGATTCAAAGGTGGATCAAAATTGGATAACCAGTTCGAAGAGTTAAGTTCTTCAACATCTTCTATTATATCTAGTTTGTCATCGCTGCCTTTGTTTTGTAGGGAAACTTCAGATTGACCTGGCGATATACCAGGTTTGGCCTTGTCTATTCGAGTCCCATGGCGCAAAAGAACAATATGCATAACTAAATTTCTAATTGAAGAGGGATATGATAGTAACCTCTAATGTTATCAACAATATTCTTTGAATTTTAAGTGTTGCTGAATTTTGGAACAAAGCTTTCCCTTGTAAATATAGATCTCTAATAATTTATTTGATTAACATGCTGTCGCAAACTTCGTTTATTCAAAAATTGTAATCGCAAGATTAAATTCCGTAGGAACGACAATATATATACGCTGGATTATACGTATACGCTACACAGAAGGTGAATTTTGTAATAGCTACTATGTATTTACTGTAAGAGTACACACAAATAATTAAATACTTTTTTTTAATTATTCTTCTAGCATTTTCCATTTGGAACAGTTGAAATTAGCATAACAACGAAATTCGTTACTAAGGCCGTTTTTATGTTCAGGAAAAAAATTTGTAACTTTTATACCTGGATAATTATTTAACACGTTTTGCTTCATCCTTTCACCGGTACATGAAATTAATTTTGATGATTGGTCTTTGAGAAGAAGTTTGGCAGTTTGTGAAGATTTCAATTGGCACTCATTTTCAAGGAACGGCGGATCAATTAACAACCTATCTACTTTTCCTCGTAAGTCTTCTCGGAAATTATCAGGCTCATTGTAATCATAAAATCCAAAATGATTTTTTCCAGAAAGTAATTCAAATCTTTTGTCAAACTCTAACAGATAAATATGTTTGGTTGGGATAGATGCTGGGTCACGCTTGTTCATTATAGCATAAACTGAAGGAGCACTAGCAATACATATAACTGTATCATCAGTTGCACCTTCCAGTAAAGCATCTAATAAAGTTTCAGCAGTAGAATCGCTATACCAAAACTGAGATAGTTGCCAGTCTTCTTTAAAATCATCTATACTAAGTTGTTTTCTTTCATCAAAATCCGATTCAGCTGTCTGGAACAACTTGTTAAACTTTTCTGTTCTTTCAGCTTCCTCATTTTTAAATTCTTGCAATGCAGCTAATGTTGCTGCTGATAAAACACTGTAGAACAACAATTAAGGCGTATTGTGTTAGTTACAATATTCATATAGGAATCAAATAAACGCATGATGCCTCAAATATTTCTATACATACGGAAAATCGTCTTCTGAATCCATTCTTCAAATCAGTTGTATGAGTTGGGAAGTGAAGCCTTACTGTACCGTACTGCATGCTCAATCGATCTATGGATATTAAAGTTAGAAAGTTTTTATGGCGAACTCTCGAAATTTACAAAATATTCTTGTGCTGTGCGGTATAAATTTGATAGCCAATTTCATGCGCATAGCATTGATTAGTCTTGGTTTGCTTCCCCCTAATTTTACTGTTAATTAAATATTTTTAGATTTGATCAAAAAAAGTATATTAAATGTGAAGCAGCTAAAGGGGAACTTCAGCTTGAAGATGCAATGTAATTAGTGTTGAGTTCTGTTTGCAAAAGTGGAAGAAGCTTGGACATTGGTCATTGAATTTTTGGATCATTGATATACATGTATAAATATGAAAAGGTCTCCATAATTTTTCATCAACAAATTTATTCTTTCTTCCACACAAAGGACCTTCTTCTTGCGTCAATTAATTTAAGTTGTACATCCTTATTTAAGTTGTACATCCAAAGTAACTATGTCTTACCTGTTTAGCTTGTGTACACAAATCAACTTGCTACTACAAACTTAACACTGTAGTACAAAATTGCAAAGTAATGTACTGATGTTCTGTTTGCTGCCTAATGGTCTTGAAATCTTTATTTTAAAACAACACAGTAATTATCAATTGCTCAAAATAAAGTTCTACTTATATTAGCAATAAAAAGCAGGAGGTATTTGAGAGATAGCTGTTAAACAACTTTTAAAATATTTAGGCAGAAGATGCACTTCTTAGTAACTTGGAAACAAATATGAAAAGTTTTTAGTGAAAAGATATATTGCTCTGTGGGATCCTGTAATGTATTATAAACTTTAGGCAAAGATTATCATTTTTCGTTCAACGCCTCAAGTTATCCCTATAAGAATTAAATGTTTTATTGTACTTGCTGTCAAAAACCTTGTAAAACATAAATTCAACCATGGAAATATAATAGAAACACAAAAGCTCATGAACAGTTATAGCTGGTGACAAATTTTTACCTGATTATCTCAGCTAATTTCAATGTATTTTCAAACTAAAAATGATGATAAACTGCTAGCCAAGCAAAAGCCATCAAAGAAGAGTTCAAAACAAAATAAAATATATTCACACAAAGAAGTTTTATTATGATTACGTAAGCATTGGAGTTAGGCTGTATGTTCAGTTTGAGAAATTTTTTTGAAATTGTGAGTTTGGCCGAGTGGTCTAAGGCGTTGCGTTCAGGTCGCAATATCTTCGGATGCAAGAGTTCGAACCTCTTAGCTCACAATTATTTTTACAAAATAAAATGAAGATTGTGTCGTATCTTCAAAGCTAGCATGTTATATTTATTAATTGTGTTGAAGTAATACTTACGCTAACAGGTAGCATCAACTGCTTTTCTGTTTGATTTGTGACTGTTTCAAAAAGTTCGCTTCGAAGCATCCAATTACTTTAAAGTAGTCTGTCTTGTAGCATCGGCATAGAGCAAGTACCCAAAAGATAACTTTCGTAGTTAATCTTCAATTGAATATACTCTTGTAAACTACAATTAAGCTAGTGTGATCTTTTTTAGGAGTTTGAAATTGATTTTTATCACAAAGTTACAGTTAAAATGAATTGAAGAAGAATTCTTCTGATTGCAGACACGATATTTTAATTATTTTTGAATTATCGTCTAATTACTGCACACCTTTATTAATCATCCAATCAACACTTGAGAGTTGTTGCAAATTTGACAACCAAATATTTTTGGCAAAACAGTACAAAGTGACTAAAGGTGATCACCGAGTCGGCTGTGAGCATCATGGTTTACAGATGACACCCGCTCATTTCTCGTGATTGACTTTTGAATACTTTAGTATGATAAAAATTTTCTAGCGTTCGATTTTTTCTATCAGTTGAATTAGCTATACAATCGTGCCAATAAAATACTTAGTTTACTGTCTTTGCAGTGGTATTGCATTTTTTTATGTTGTTTTCATGCCTTTCATCTAACATCGATGATTCTTTTACTGAAATAGTTATTACTAGATGATCTTTATAATTGCTACATTAGCTGTTGGATACCGAGTGTAGCCTTCTTCCAAAATCTAGTGCCATAACTAAGTGTGTGATCTGTTACCTTATAACCAGTTCAACATAACTAGATATTCTCACAAGTTATAAAGCGTATTTTGCAATTGTTGAAATGAAACGTGTAGCTCATTGAGTTGATCTAAAATATCTAGCGACTCATGTGAAAAGTTTTATAACACATGAGAATATCTAGTTATGTAGAACTCTTTATAAGAGAACAGATCGATCATACACGTAATTATGACACTAGAGTTTCAAAGACAGTTGCTAGCAAGAACACATGGTATCCAACAGCAAACGTATAAAATTTTACTTTTCACATGTAGTTCTATTTGATCCTTTTAATGCGAAATAAGTGATTAACTTTGAAAAGCAAGCAAGCTCCAGGCATTAAGACATTGAAGCAATACAGCTACGGCTATAGATGCTACCAGCTTTGACCTCAGGCACGTGATATTGGAGGCTCAGCGGGAGCAAAAAAACGTCTTAGAAGTAGGTGCCATATCTTTTAAAAAGATGTAAGGAAGTAGACGCAGGTCGTCGTGGAAGGCTTGCCGTCCTAGCTGAGCCTCCTCTATCACGTGCGTGAGGTTGGATCAGACATGGTAGCACCGGATGCTACGACCCGGGGTGAAGGTAACACATCAGATCGTGTTGATTCAACTTTATCTACTTGTTCAGATGCTCAAAATAATGAAAATTCTGCTGTTGTCGATAAGCCAAAAACTCTAGATAAAATCACTCTTTTCAACAAAATGGGGATTACCATTCCTATCTTTCGAAACTCGTCCAAAGATCAAAATGGTAAAGTTAGAGAATTTTCGGTTGTTCAGCATGAAGCAAAAAATTGGTTGCATAAAGCTGAAGGGTTTTGCAAATTTTTGGATATTGCGGAGGAGCAACGTGTTTGGTTAGTTTCTAATAGATTAGAGGATGCTGCTTACGACTGGTTTGTAGAGTTGGAATCACAGCCATCTTTTGATCCAGCTGATTGGAATACATTCAAGCAAAAGTTCAGTGAAGCATTTTGTCCAATTTCAAGTGAGACTCAGTATATCGATGATTTCAAGATTTTGGGTTTGAAGCTTAAACCAGGACAACCAGTTGCTGAGTATGTTGCGGAATTTAATAATCTTCGGAAGTTGTTGACTCATAA